>SNQJ01S0241644.1:0-13455 GCA_010110895.2 Picea sitchensis
GAGTGGGAGAGAAAGGGATGTGAGAGATAATGGGTTTAGATAGGAGTAAAGGGCGATAAAGGTGTTGATGATTGGAGCTAAGTGAGGTATTCTCCAGGAAAAAAACCTAAGAGAGAGCCCCTGAGAGGGGTGTGTGGTTCCTATCTGAGATAGAGCTGGAACGTAGAGATGACCTCCTCCTTATAGAGAGTTGAGAAGAAATCGAGATGATTCTCCTGTGTAACGCAGTGAGAAAGGATATCTGTAGAGTTGGACATGCCTGTGACTAAGAACAAGGTGAACTTGTGAAATCCCAAAGTGTTGGGTGCATCGTCATGAGACATAGATGAATATGATGTATTAGCCTCCTCTAAGAAAAGAGTTGATGAGAAACTCCAGATGACTCTCTTCAAAAATAGAATGCCCACAATGTCTTATCGGTAGATATCAAACCAATCACTTAACAAAAAGGGTGCCTTGAAAGATTCTTCTTTATATTCCCATAATTCCACGTTTGTAGTGATTGTTCAGGTGTGAAAGCATAGAACAATTTATGGATTTCCATGCATGTAACTAAAGTGGATATGGTGTTCTTTGAAATCCTGCTGATGGTTATGCATTTAGGGAAATTGAGGAAAAATGGGCAGATTTCAAAGATGAACCTCGTAATGTTAGGCTTATTATTGATGTTTATGCTTGATGATTTATTAGGCTATAATCAAGTTTTGGTAGATGAATTAAGGGATTACCTTAAGACACCTTTCACATACCTGTAGGGGACTTATGATTATGTTTGAATGTCATTCGAGTTGATGAATGTTGGTGCAACATTTTAAAGGGCCATGGATCATTCCTACCATGATTTGATTGGCAAGACGATGGTTGATTATCAAGATGATCTCACTATCTATTCCAAGTTTAGGGAACAACATGTGTTCCATATTAAAGAAATTTTATCAAGTATAGAATGTATGGAATATTTATAAACCCCCCAAAATTGTTTTTTTCTATCACATAAGATAATTTGTTTGGGAATATCATATCCCTTAAACCTTATAACACCTAACCCATTTAATAATTCATTTAACCCCTAACTCCTATAACATCTAATACTTAATAAATATCGAAATTATATAACCGCTAACCATATAATCACTAAATCTTAGAACCACTATCATCCATAACCCCTAATATAACTCCAATAATGTCTATCTCCTTATAGAACCTACTTCCTAACATTGTAACTTTTACACCTAACTATTATAACTCAATCACACCTAACCTCTATAAACCCTAATATAACCCATCACTTGTATAACCTTTATACCCTTATAATTCATAACCACTATCCTCTATAACTTAACCCCTGTAGCCCCTTACCTCCAACATGCATCAATGTTAATTATTAACTGATATAACACAGTCATAGGCTTGCAAACAACCCATATGATGGACTCATGTGTTGGCTCAATCACTAGTCATTCAAGGCTCTTGAGCTCAAGAATATTCAACAATATCTTGAGGCACTTGTTTTCCTTCCTCGACCATGGTCAGGATCCTATGATATATACTCAGTGCACAAAACCTCCTAATGGAGTCCATATACAACTATGATGCTAAAAATACCTTATTTGATAGGGCTTGTGTTATGGTAATTTGTAGGTATTGTTCATCATGATTGACCCTAAGAAGTGATGTTTAGGGAATAAGGTCCAAGATTTTTCCTCCCAGCCTAACCATGTCATTTGAGATCAAGAATCTTTAGTTAGGGATTAAGACCCTTCTTTCCCCCTTAACCTGCATGTTAAGCCCTCAAGACCCATTTCTATTGTACAAAACCTAGTCATGGCAACATTATATCCTTCTTTGGATTCTAAGGAACACCAATTACATCCCTTAGAACCATTCCTAATGGGGGGTCTAACACATTTTTATTTAGGGAATAAGTTTTGGTTTAATCATGGTACTTGTATCCCTCAAATAGTCCAAAATTAACCTACAAGGGTCCTATGTGATGGCTCAAGGACTCATCCAACACTATATCCTGAGAAGTTGTGTGGGTTGTAGTTGTTGTTCATAGAAGTTAAACCTAAGAATGTTCACTTAGGGAACAAGTCCCTTGTTTCCCTCCCTTGAGCTTGGTTAGACCTTGAGACCCATGCTTGGTTCAAAACTAACTTATTCATGGTGCCCAAATTCCACTTTGAGGTGAATGATATGTTACATAGGTCATATGTGGTGGTTTAACTACTTGTATATGGTTCTTGAGATTGAGAAGAAAGGTTTAGGGTTGAAGAATCTTGTTTCCTTTCATCAACTATATTCATGAACCTAAGACACATCCATGATGATCAATAATACCTCATAATGTCACCCATATTCAAATTGGATGTCAAAGACTCCCTAGAGAGGACTCGTGTCATGGTTTTTAGGTGTTCTTGATGGTGGTTGAGCTCGAGAAGGTTTAGTTAGGGCTTTAGGCCATTGTTTCCAGCTTTCCATGTTTATGTCTCTACACCCATTTTCAATGTAAAAAACCTAATCATGATGCCTATATACCTCTTAAAGGCCAATGTTCTATTATGTTGGCCTCTACACCCATACATGGTCTTTTATGGTGACTTGAGGATGTTTTCATGGTGCTTGAGCTAGATATGATATGTTTGGGGCTTGATTTGTTGTTTCCCTCCCTTGACCATGCAAGTTAAGGGCTTGAGGCTAGTTTCCCTACCACAACCATGGTCAAGGTCCTGAGACCCATATGTATTATGAAAAACATATAAAAGGTGATGGTCTAGGTGTTATTCATGGAACATGAGATTGAGAAGGTTCAATTATGGCTTAAGTTCTTTACTCCCCCCTTAACCATTTTTAGGTGTTAAGACCCATTTCTAGGGAACAAAACCTAATCATGGCACCTATATCCTACAGCTTGGAGACCTTCAAGGGAGCCTTACAAATGAGTGATGTGTTGGTTAAGGCCTCTCTACCCATCCTTACTAGAAAAAAAACTCTTAATGGTGTCCTTATCCAACTCTGATGCTAAGGACCCCTTAGAGAGGGATTGTGTTGTGGTTTCTAGGTGTTGTTCATGATGATTGAACCTAAGAAGTGCCATTTAGGGTCCTCATATCCCTTGAAATTGGTTATACCTAATACTAATTATTGGTTCATGTATGGGTTATTTTCCCATCTTTTCACCTAAGTTGAATGAAACGTTGAAACATGTATTAGTTTTAGAAATGGGAATTCCTAGAAATGTGACCCCCCCTCCAAACGAGTATGTTGAGGGATACATGGTGTGTGTGTGTGTGTAATAAAAACAGCAACAACAACAAAAACAATACTAATAATATAATTTTAAGGTCGCGGCCAAGACAAACACAAAATCGGTGTATGAGACCCCTTGTTTGTGGGACAAGGGACCCCCTTTACACAACCATTTTACTGTTAAAGTATACAGAGGTATACATACCCTACCCCCACCGTTGATCCTTTGAAAATTCATAACATCTCTAAACTTCTTTCACCTAAAACTTTGCGAAAGTTACAGAGTCTCCAAGGGAAATCCAACTTCCTACTATGGTTTGTCCCTGACTATGCCACTATAATGAAGGTGATCTTGTTTTACTATATGACCAAGCCCATGATAAGCTCGGAAAATGTATGTTTTAAACTTTGTGTTTTTATATTTTATAGATTCTAAGAGTGTAAGTTGAGTTCTAGTTGTAGATGACTAATATAGTTAGGAGTTGACTTATACTCCAAGTTATATTCCCTTCTAAATACCTTAATTAAAGACTAGCTTATTTATACCTAAGCCTCCCCCCGCCTCTTCTCCTTATACTCTCTCTCTCTCTCTCTCTCTCTCTCTCTATATATATATATATATAAAGAAGAACAACTCCGAACCTTCAATCAAAAACACATTATAAAAAATTGAATTATTTCAAAGATTTTAAGTTTCATAATTTTTAAGTGATAATTACTAAAATAGATTATCCCTTCATAAAAAATAAAAGATGAAATATATTCTTAATACAATTTAAAAAATATATATTAAAATCCTTCAATTCAAATAATTATTACTCATTTTCTATATCTACTCTACTCAATATGTGAATGTATAAATAACCTTCACTTTCACCCATATTCTTTGAGGAGACAAGGATTGGTAAGGCAAGAATTCTTTAAGGCAAGTTTTCTTTAAGGAGAAAACATAATTGAAATCAATTGTTTATTTCCTTAGGAGTGATAACATTACCCTTCTTCAAGTAAGAAATCCCATCCAAGGAAAATATTTTCCATATCTACTCTACTCTAATCAAGGGCCATTCAAGACCTATTAGACCAAGGAAGGAGGATCGGTACTATCGAGGGAAATAATCTAATAGAGGTCCATCCGAGACTGATCAGACCCAGAAAGGAGGCACAAGAATGTTGAGGGCAAGGAGGCACGAGACTGTCGAGAGCCACCCATATGCTTTGAGGAGACATGCTTTGGTAAGGCAACCTTTCTTTAAGGCGAGATTCTCGAGGGCAAGGAGGAGTGAGACTATCGAGGGACATTTGGGATCGAGGTAAAGGAGGGATGTAACATACCTGACCACCTAGAGGCCAGGCTATGCCACTTAAACAGGTTGCAACACACCCAACCACCTACAAGACTTTGGGTAATTATTACCCTAGTGCTTCGCTTTGCAAAACCGTCTGGAGTACTAAGTCTCTGAAGTGAGATATTTGGCGTCACATGTCCTATTTTATGGACGGTCTAGATAAACTTCGAGCTCCAGGCCTTCGAAATTTCTTTCTTTTCATATCCATCTTTCTTCCAAAGTGGATATTTGTTGGAGTGCAGGATCTCCTACCACGTTTCCACTTCGATCAATAGTCTATAGCTACTTCGACTCTTCGGAGTTTCAATGTTTGAGCACTAACATGTCACATCACTTAATTATTTTTAATTTGCAGGGGCACGCATCGGCAATTTGAAGTAACTCGCCTTTCACCCCGTAATTCTTATGACACTGACATGTAACCCCTCGGTGAAACTATGGTTTGGATTGCGGGACCGCCTTGGGGAATTAACTCCCATGTAACTTGGTTCCCTGAAATGCCTCCTGGACGTCAATCTCTCTCCAAGCAATCTGACGGTTGTGACTTAACCTTTGATTCACTTTCATCAGACAACCCTTGTTCACCTACCCTTCGATCCAATGATCCTGGATCTTTCTTGATCCCATAGTGGCGATCTCTCTTGAATTTGAAGAGGATGGTCACGATCCTTCGAACCCTTACAAAGGATCTATGATGTTTTAACTCTTGCGTAGATTCTGCAATGCCATTCTTCCTGAGATTTTCAACTTCACAGTCATAATTTGATCTCAACCATGAGACTCTGACCAACAGACCCAGTCCATACCATATTGGTGTTTCAACCAGAAGTTCTTATACCAATCTGTAACATACCCAACCACCCAGAGGACGGGCTATCCCACTTAAACAGGCTGCAACACACCCAACCACCTGTAGGCTAGGCATATTGCAGTCCCAAGACTCAATTCTCTGATGTTTAATTTGAAGACAAAGGGTTTCTCAACAATGTTAGGAGCATGCACACCACATGCATAAGACAAGATCCATGCCACAAAATTAAAGAGATAAACACCGTTCCATGCACAAAAAATAACCAACAAATAGGCACATTAGAATACATATATCATAGATAATTAAATACAAAGTGGAATACATTAAACAAAAAAAATGGAGAGCACTTTTCTTTGCAAGTAAATGTTCACCAACTAGCTGCAAATCAAGGACATTCCTCCCAGCCATAGATGGTATTGTTCATTTACTCTCAACAGTAGGTCACCCCCAAGACAAGGCTATGAATCCACAAGGACGGGTCCTAGACCAAGTCTAAATACACAGTATTTGGCTTAGTAAATCTCAGGTTTCCCAACCTCACAACAATCCTAATTTCCATCTCTCTTTCCCCCTCAGCCTACACAACCCCAAGAAATGAACACCTTTCTTTGCCATGCAGTCCCTGAGATTGTTCCATTTCTCTCTAGGTCTCCACTACTACTGGTCAGGAAATCTCCCTACTAGAAATTCCAAGGACTCTCAGCTATGAACAATTCCATCTTAACTTCCATCAAGTTCATGCACACAAGCATCCATTCCCTCCTGGAATGATTAGTAAATCATTACAACCATTCAATGATGGCTCTCCTCTTCCTATCATTCATTTCCATGTTTAGCCCAAGAGCACACAAACTATAAGGAGTAAGTGAAGAGGAAGATGAACATGTGAACCAGTGATAAGAGGATGAAACAAGGGAAGAACGACCCAAAAACAACCCCCAAGGGATGTTTAAATAATTACATGAAGACAAGAGCCACATGGCCTCCCTCCCAAGAAGCTCATGTAACCCCCTCTTCTCCATAAAATCAATTATGGGTAAATAAAATAATAATAATAAGACTTATCCCCTCAAGCCCCCTCTCTCGTGGAATCATAGCCCCCTATCTCTTTTTTCCTTATCGGTCTTGCAACCATCAGTGCATTTTATTAATGTATAGGAAGTGTTACATTTCCTAGACACTCTGGCCCCTTTTAAAATTTATTGGCTAACCAGCCTAAGTCATATTTACATAATACATTATAGTTTATAAGGGTTATAACCGAGATGTTACAAGGGAAATATTAGACCGAGCAAGGAGGCACGAGACTGTCGAGGGAAAGGAGGTGTGAGACTATCGAGATACATTTGAGACCAAGGGAAATGAGGGAAATGATGGTGAGTATAACCTTTGCACACTCAAATTTTGCATCTATTTGATAATTAAGAAAAGCGAGCCATGCTCAACCTAGGTTTTGAGCATATTTTTTCACCACTATTCCATCGCATCCAAGCCCGAATTCACCATTCCCCAAGTAGAAATGTGTTATTTCTTCATCACTTTAAGCCCACATTCTTGCAATCAAGCATGAAACCCCAGCTAAGTTCGATGACTCTCTGAAACAAAAAATTGAAGGCCATAATATCAAACCAAAATCTTCAATTGAGGGTCAGGGAAGGTGATATGTCATGTTCCCTTAACATGGAAATTTATTCTTCTCCTATCTTCTCTTTCTTGCAGTTTCAAGATCCATTTAGATATACATTATAGATTCAAGTGCTCCAATTATGGATACTATAAGAAAAAGCATATTATTATATTCTTTTTTAGTTTTGGTCCATTTTCCTTTAGTTATGAGCAAGTTATAACAAACCCAATCCTCTCATTGTTCTTATGTTCAACCTAGGCTTACCTACTTCATGTACCTTGAATATTTTTTCACATATAATGGTCCCATGGCCTCAAAACCATCATTCTATCCACTGCAATATTTACCAACACTAAAGGGTTTGAATGGATATTATTTGATTTCATTTTTATCATTATAAACTCAACCTCAAAATAATTTTTTTAATTGCTATTATTCATTATAAGTATGAGCATGGTTTGGCCTATATTACCCATTACAAGTATGAGAAAAATTTGGCCTATACAAAACATTTGAATTGCCCAACACTTGTGAGGTTTCAAACATCATTTCACCTCCTTGCATTGGATTTAAAATATTAAAAGAGCGCCATATTCAAACATAAACAATCTATCATGGCTCATTTGATTTTTTTTTTTTTAGTTCTTGTCTTACCTTATAAATGATACAATAAGCTTTAGTTTTGGGTTATGTTTCCCATGTATTTCATATATTGATAATTGTTGTGGTTGTGGGAATCATGCTTCATTATTTCAAACCCAAAACCCATATAAATTTGATCCCATCCTTGGATATTACACAACCATCATGTTTTTATACTTAATTAAACATGTAAAGGTTTATATTTAACATTTCTCAGATCTCAATTATAATATATCATGTGTGTGTGTGCGTGTGTGTGTGAAGCTCAATTTTTCCATGTCTTTCCATGATATATATTTTATGTATATTATTTATAGTTGTTATTTACAATAAAAAACATTTTAAGAGTGTTTTACAATGAAAAACATTTTAAGAGTCGTGCCTAATTTCACATGCTTACTATTAATCACTTACATAGAATTGAGCCTTTACTAGCACTTTTGCAAACACAATTTGCCTCATTTGTTATCCAAAATGTGTTCCCTCACTTTTTCACTCTTTCTATAACCAACTATAAAAGTATCATAAATCAATGCATTATATAGATGCACTATTTTTCTTCAATCATAATCCAATCAATTTATGATTTCTTGAATATGTTGGGTCTATAAGGCTGATTGTAAATTGCATTTGCATTTATATTTGGTTTGTTATATGAGTTTCTAGAGTTCTGGCTCCCATGAACCCAAAAGGAGATATGAAAAAGGGCCATATATGTATGAAGTGGTGGGAGAAGGAAAATATTAATGTTTTATTTTCATTTTAATGAAAAATTAGATTAATTTTCAAAATTATACCAAATAGGCCATTTGTACTTGGGTGAACCAAATATCCAACCCACTCTATTTCCATTTCCACCTAATTTGTTTCCTCACTTGAGTATATCCAAGATAAACCTTATTGTTCCACCCACTAATGATGGTTATAACCCTAGTATTACTCCATATTTTATTGGTAAAGATAGATGGGGAAACCCACACTTGGATCTTGTTATCCCGAGAGCCCCTAAAATTGCACCCTTTGATTTTATAATACTAATTTTAAACAAACTTACCAAATATGTAGAGGTACCCACTCTTGTACCAACTATTATTGACAAAGGAAACAATTGAAGAATACACAAGTTCCATCTATGCCTCTTTAGGACCCCTAAAATGATCCTATGGCATTCCCTGTTATTATGAAATCTGGTGATATCACTTCCATTGTTGATCATGTTGCTAGTTGATCCCACCACATCCATTTTTCTTTCACCACTCAATTGTTCAAATATGATACGAGGATGATCATTTACTTTGAGGATATTCACTTAGAGGTATATGTCCCTATTTATCTTGCTTTGAGTACCCATTTCCCATTTCCCTTAAATGATTCTTGGTCATCCACAAGGTCAAGCCCCCATGATCCTTATGAGTATTTAAGATGTGTATGTTGCTCTATATAATCACAAAATTTTACTATGTTATAAATGATGACATTTTGTTCAATGTTGTATAAGTGTACTAAGTGAACTATGAGATTTGCATGGCATTTTTAAAATTTGGGTCATTTTGATTCCATTTATCTGGATAATTAGCTCATAATTTTTGTCATTAGCAGTGCACACATAGTAATCTATCAAGAAATTCTTTATTTTTTTAAAACCTCTTGCTCCTTCCCATAGCTAGTTTTCATCGAAGTTGAAATTCTTGCATTTCATTTTCCTCTTGCATGGTTTAAAGAGTCGAGTTGAAACGCCATCACTTTCATGACCACTCCTTTGAGTAACAACAACCTAAAATCAAGCACTAATTAAAATTTATATAGAAACTTATCTAGGGCTCTTCGAACCCATATTAGCTTAGGTGTATAGATTTGGAATAGGATTGTGAGAATAACTTTCTAAATCTCGAAAACAAACATAAATCTTTGAGTTAGGGAGTGAAATTCAGTTGTTATATCACTGACTTTGGGAAGCCCTTCTAACACAAGGGTCAAGCACAAGGTCCCATTGGGTCCAATAGAATAATCAACCGTGATTTGTTGGTATTGGTGTTGAATGTTGATTGTCCCCCCTCTGCTTTGGTATAGTAGGTGGTACCATATAGGCCATAATATTCTAGACTTCCTACCTAAGGCGACAACATAGGGAAGGTGGTGTTGTACCTGGGATCGATGTTGGCTAGACTCACTTAGACTCCTTGGAGGGTTTCCCACTGCTCGGTGAGGTAACTTGCACCAGGGAGTTAGTTCATTAAGAAGGTTGTCAATGTATCTTTCCCACCCACTGAAACTCAACCCCTTCGCGCATCGATCCTGCGATGTTGGATTCCATCACCAACTAGCGTTTCTTTATGAGAATGTTTGTATGCATGCTTGACTCCTAGATTAATTAGAGTGTGTTTTTTTTTTCTACTTAGTTGGCCTTAGGATTGAGTATGTGTCTAATAAATTAGAAACATTACATTGTCCTTATAACAACCCTAGTTGAATATATGCTTAGGGATTATTAAGTAAAATTAATAAGGTAATTAATTGTCCTAACATGGTTTTAATTAAACAAAGATTGGCATAATAATATTAATTAAATATTAATTAATTAATTAATTGTTATAACTTTTGATTAAATAATTAATTAATTACCTATCAAATTCAATGACATGGGTAATAAATTTAAGAGGGTTAATAATTTTAATTTGTTTAATTAAATGATTTACGTATGTGGGAGGGGATAAGACATTAAATATAAGGATAAGATATTAATAAGGGGATAAGACATTACGTATAGGGATAAGGTAATTGTTTTCACCCAATTCGTCACTTGGTGAGAAAATAAAGGGTGCTTACATGCCCAGTTGGGTCTTGCTGGGCATGACAGTTGTAGAGGAAAGAGTTAGAAAAAGAACAACTAAACTATAAGCAAGAATTGAATTAAAACAAACTAAAACTATGAGCATATGGAAAAATAAATAACAAAGACAACAAGACCAATATCACCAATGTTTTTAGGCTGATCAATTGATGAAATCAAATCACAATGCAGAAAGGGAACTGTGGTTCCTTCTTCCTCCAAAGGAAGGCTCTTGAGGCCCTCACAAACTTGCTCTCCTTACAATGAGAAAATGAGAATGATGGTGAAAGAACTCCAAGCACATCCACTCAATGTAGAGGTGGATAGCTCAATCCATGAAGGGATAAGATATTAATGAAGCAGGAGAGAAATTAGGTGGAGGCATATATTGGGAGGGATTATTTTTGGGAGGGAAGAATTATTGGAGGGGGCAAGACTATATATGCAAGGTGCTTATTTTTTAAAGTGTGGGAGTTGTTTTATAGGTTTGGTGAATCATAAGCAGGGGGCACCGGTTTGTTAGGGGTTTTGGGCACGGTAGGGATATCCTTATGGTATCTGTATGTCTGAGGTGCTTATTTTTCTGGTGTGGGGAGTTTGTTTTATGGGTTTTTGGTGAGCTAGAAGCAGGGGGCACCGGTTTGTTGGGGGTTTTGGGCACGGGGGCCAGGATATCCTTATGGTATCCTAGAGCTAGGAAGTCGGATAGGCTACTCCTAGCTGGTAGGGAGGAAACACAATTTTGGGCAGTGTTGGACACAGTTTCAACTTTAGCATTGGACCAACCCAAGCAGCGGGGTTTAGCATTAGAAGTAGGTATTTTTAATTATGAATGGCTGAGTTATTTCATGCTGTAGATAGATTTTAATCCCTGCTGAATATTTTGTTTATATGTTGGTGATTAAATTATTTATGTAAATTGAAAGGAATTATATGTTAAATTGTATGTAATTTTTTATTTTACGACCACTACATATGGTATCAGAGCTATTTGTTTGAAATCTGGGCCTGAAGGGCCAAGATCTAGCTCCAGCTCCACCTCCTGCAAGCCAAACCCACTAATATATATTATATGAAGATCAATATATATATTTATACATAATGCTTCCTCCTGAAGAATACAACAACTTCAGAAACATTTAAATACATTCAAAGAAAAGCATTCACAGCTAAAGCCATGACAATGTAAGAAGAAAACCCTTAATAAGGTCTTTCTTCTGCATCCATTAGGAACATAGGGTACATTATCAAATGCATCAAGTAAAATAGGATTCTCAATGGCCTAACTCAAGAATCGAGTAACATATGGAACATTAGTCCTTCAAGTGAAATGAGTATAATCAATCTTCACCATGCAGTGCGCAAATCACACAACCTTGCAAGGTAAAATAGTACCTCGAATTTCTAGAATTTCCAACCATTAAATAGAAAATTTACTGGCTACTCATTATCGACATAGAGTTGTGATCAACAATGAGGGGTTTAGATTATGAAAGTTGATGAGAAAATCAACAAACAAAAAAAAATAACACCAATAAAACTAAAATCTAAAAGGGCACTATAAAAATGGACATGTAGTTTACCCAGAGTAGTTAGTTGTGTTTTTCTTGAGTCTATACTTAAGGCTCAAATTATAGTGTCAAGGCATATGAAAGTGGTTAGGATAAGGTGATCAAAATCTGGACCAGGGGTCAAAATTTAGCCCAAAAATCAACGTTCTCGTAATTGCCTCAAAACAAATGGGTGCGTAGCCCTCGTCGTCACAAATCCAATGCAATTCGTTTCGTCTCAAACAGAAGTTGGGAGTGAGAGATATCACGATATGTCTGAATCATCAAACAGGTAAAAAAATAGATGATGACTGTGCAGTCCATACAGTCCATATGGATGCTGACTTGGCATGTCCGTATGATGATGTGGCACTTCCGTATGCTAAGGTGACATAAGTGACATGGCAGATTCTGGTTGGAAGGTGTGGTCGAATCATTTGTCGACACGTGGCATGCTTTTGACAAATGGTAAGGTGCCACGTGGCCCAGTCATGGGCTGCCACATGGTACCCCTTTATTGGTTGTTGGTATAATGGTTTATCAGTTCAAAAGTTTATGGGGTCCGTGGGATTTGAACCCCAAACCTCCACCACAATGCAAAGGCTTTGCAAAGTTCGTGTTGTGAACGCACCATACCATATGACTTGTTTATTATATGGTTTCAATTATATTTCAATTTGAATGTTGTTTTAAATGGTGGGGGGTCGGGCCGGGGCTTAGCCCCGACCCACGGTTTTATAATTTGAAACATATGACCATACTATAATATTTGTGCGCGGGTCTATGTGTTTCAAAGGGTTAGCCCCTGGTCACACCACCCTTTACATGTGACCATTATAATATTTGTGTGCACGCATTTCAAATGAAGTTTTGGCACAGGGTTTTTAAATGAAGCCCGTGGCTATATGCCTAACCACCATGTGACCACAACCAGGAGCGTGGGGGTGGTTTTAAAACGGTTTTGGCAGTTGGCCCTTTTTACATTTGCGCGAGGTCATATGACCCACCATGTGCCTAGGTGCTAGGTGGTTAGGGGCTGGAGGCGCCCTAACCGTCCTACAGTTTGCACAGTTATTCAGTTGCACGCGTGTGCTAGGTTTAAACACGGATTTGGAGCATGTTATTGGTTCAAGCACACAAGGTGCATTTTGGCGAACCAGTTTCAACAAGGTTGAAAGAGGAAAATGGAGGAGGGCTATCTTCTTCATCTTTTGGCCGATTGAGGTGCCATAAAATCCCAGCTAGGGTTTTTTGGATGTCTTGAATCCATTGGCATTGTTATCAAGGCCATTTGAAGACTTATTTTGCATATTTTTCACCATTGAAGTTTCAGCAAGCTCCAGGGAGCTTGAAGCCCTCATTGATGGAGGACATGTTTTGGTGAGCCTATGTTTGTTTTT
>SNQJ01S0241645.1:0-13455 GCA_010110895.2 Picea sitchensis
ATCTTCATCTCTTCAACTTCTTGAGCATTCTTCTCAGAGAAGTTAGAATCCAGAACAGATAGCTTCTTCTCTTTTCTGTTTTTCCCTTGTTCTTGCCTCCACATCACCTGACTGTGTTGCCTGAAAAGAGAATGAGGTCTTTAACTCTTGCAAGTCAATGTCTTTATCCTAAAAAAGCTTTCTACAGTTCAATTCCTTCTGTTTGGCTTACAAAGGTCTTCTTAACTTCTGATTCTCTTCGACTTGTCACTTCAGGGTGTTGATCTCGTCAATCTGTCTCCGTGACTTTGATTTCAATTTATCAACTTCCTAATCACGAGCCTTTTCCATCTCAACCATAACAGAAGACTTTCTTTGGATATCTTTCAAATTGTTTATCATCTCTTTGGACTCTTTTACAGAAATAATAACCTCTCATTTTCCACATTCAAGCATTCAATCAAGGAATAAGTTTCCTGTGATTCCTCTCTCAGCCTACCGATTTCCTTTGGTTTGTGAATGTGCAGATGGCAAAGCAATAGTGAAACGTAACCATAGAAGCGGACTGGGTAAACAGTGCTCTATGTCTGAATGCAAAGCTAAATCAAAGTCAGAATGCAACGAATGGTTTATTTAATCAGTTATCTAGGTTCCCTAAAATAATGATCGTAGAATTCTTAACGGATAGCTGCACACACAATGATTGTGACTTAACAATGGTAAAAATGCAGGTTAGGTTAAGGAACTGGGGGCAAATTTAGTATAGATCAGTATTTTTTTTTCTTTCTTTAACACAAAACTCTGCATTCAATCATATTAACTACGTGCATGCGCAGGCACAGATGTAGAACTAGAAAGTGTGATTCAAGCAAAATACATGCAACAGCAATGATAGAATTTAGCAATGTAGAAGCGCATGTCAAAGTCTAGAGGCTTTATTTATTGTTTAGAGCTTTGAAGAAAATGATTGCAGGGTTCCCCAGCTAAGAACATTCTTTGTGCAAAGATAGGTCCACGCCTTGGAAACTACTGGTTTGGCTCAAAGTCATGTTGTTTGGGCCTGAGTTCTTCCACCAACGGAGTATATAATTTGTTTCCTTTTGCTGAATAAGTGGTCATATTAATCAAGGTCATCCATCCTGGATTATAGTTACAAAAAATGAACTCTGCAAGTGCCTGGCCACCACCATCACCTAGGTAGCTGCTGGAATGATGCTTTAAATGTGAGGATGCATCCACTGGACTGMMAGAGAGATGACAGGTATTTTGGTAGCACACAAAACTTGATTGCACTAAATTTCTCTTGTTCGTCGGGCATATTGATTATGAAGGTTGAGCAACGAATATCAGCAACCATGTGAGTAAGCATTGATTTTTCAGTCAACTTGAAGCTGCGGCTTGTATTGTAAAGGCTTTGTTGCTTATGGAGTAACATGTCAGAGAAAATCCAGTACCACCTGTAGTTAAAATAAGTTCGACTTTATCATGGTCACTCCATCTTGTATGACACTAATTAATATCAATTTTATTATGAACAACTTCAGTAGCAGTAACCTTTGCAATACCAAGTTTTTTCGATAGAGAAGAGTATTTATTAGTGGAGCAAAATCTCATCATGGGGATATGCCACTAAATAATTGCTTGTAACACATCATATAGATAGCAGCCACAATCTAGAAGGGGTCTACTGTAAATGTGGATGAACTTGCACATATAAGATCTAGCTAGCAAAGAACATACACAGTTTGTAGAAAAGTGAGAAAAGACGGAAACAAGAGAGAGAGAATGAAATAATTGTATTAATTGTATTCCATACCCAAAGAGTGAATAATTTACAATAGATATAGGCTACATGAGTAACTAATGTGCCATAGTAGTGATCTAGAGAGATCTAAACACTCACTGACAGACATTGGAGTGCACTGCCACTTGGTCCTAGTTAACTGAGTCAGGACTTCCACTAGTCTAACTAAGTGTAACTGACTCTAAACTGAAGAGGAACATCATATTTTGTAGGAGAATATTCTCTAGAGAGAATCTTCTCATATAAGGAAGAGTTCTCAACATTGGACTATAAAACTTAGGAAAATAATTATAGGTGAGTGTGTAATATTTGTGTTCGTTGAAGATTTTGATGAAGATGTGTTAGAATATAGAAGATGGTGTGCTCGTTTTACCATTGACGATACCCTCGTCACCTAACCACAGGCCGAAGCCTCCCTCCGAGCACCTTAACCTTGACCTGAGAATTCTTCCGGAAGCAAACCCTAGGCTAGATAGCCAAACAAAGAGCAGTGCATCTCTCCCCAAGGATAGCACAACACAAAAGACTGATCAGATGTTCCAAACCCTAGCCAAGAGATATCTAAGCCAATACTGAAACTAGCTGCTGCTGCCGCTGCACCTGCAACCCTCCTCCAAACCTGCGCACCAACTGCAACTGCAGTGCGCACCAACTGAGAAAACTGCAGTCCTGAGATGTGTCAAATGAGGACTGGTGCCCTGTATTTATAGTAATCCTGCCAGTTTGCTGGGGCCGACTTCTCCTTCTGGGTATGTGTCTGTTCGGTATTTTATTATTAATTCTGGCCGACTTCTTCTCTTGGAGGCTAATAGCCTAATATAAATTATCTTTTTGAGCCGACAAGGCTTCTAGGGTTATTAGCCAACTCATTAGGGTTTCTCTTGCTTCCCAGAGTCTTCTATTCTCGTCAGGTTCACACGTGGGGGTAAATACCTCCCGCAACTACCATAATATTAACACTCCCTCCTAGCTAGATCTAGTCATAATATTAACACTCCCTCTCCTAGCTAGAGAGGTATTTTATAGGTAATGGACCATACAAAAAACATAGCCCATTTCATCTTGCAGCGAGTATCAATATAGTCATCTAGACTATTTCAAGACTAGATCATGAGCATCACTATCTCCATCAACCGTGCATCATCTCTGAAACCATACTTCATCCAGAAGTTAGATATGATGTCGATAAGTCACTCTCACCATTGAGGGATACAAGAGGAGTAAAAAGCTTTGAACAATTTTCTTTCCATCCGAGTCTCCTGCCCATCATTCATCCTAATGATCATTCCACAATCACATAGTCTTCAAGGCAATTAGAACAAGGATAGAACCACACTGTCTATTCATAAGAATAATAACCGCGAATCCGGTTAACTACCACATCAAGCAACACAAAAGTACTTGATCAACAATAGTTAAGAAAGCAAAGGAAACACATTCACTACAAGAGTCCCTACCCATCATTATATAGTCTTCATAACAAACATCCTAGAGCATCCCGTGATAGAAACAATGTTATGATAAAATCAGTATCATCTGGCTACCTTTCTACCTACGCCTCAGAGATCTCAGCATCGTCTCACCATGATCTTCATCTAGATAGAAACAATGTTATCATAAAAATCGAATCATCCGGGCCAATCTTTCACCCACATCCGTGAGATACCCAGTGTCACCAAGATAGAAGTTTATCAATAATAATCATCTCGCCAATCTTTCACCACATCTATGAGGTCCGGGAAGAATGTCCTCCTCAATATAGAATATCAACATCAAGCTTATCCTTCAACCAAGGAAGAAGGATTGTTTCCTCGATGAGGACCTCGACCATTTCCCAGCCCCGCCATTCTCCTTCCTACACTAAACAAAGTGTAACCTGAGAGAATGAATCAGCTCTCGAGAAATGCTTTGACCATTCCTTACCTCCGGCCATTCTCCTACACTAAACAAAGTGTAACCCGGAGGGAACGAGTCTGCCCTAAAGAATGACTGGCCTGGACTATTCCCCACACTGGACCATTCTTCGATAATTAAACAGTGTAAACCCGGAGAGAATGAGTCTCGAGGAATAACTGCCCCCATTGGTTAGCCTGACTACTCCTACCCTCGGGCCATTCTTCACACCAAATAATAACCTGAGGGAATGAGTTCCGCCTTCAGAGTAACTGCCCCACCATTCCCACTCCCCGGCCATTCCTCCGACATCTAAACAAAGCGTATCCCGGAAGAATGAGTCTCAGCTCTCGAGGAGTCGTTTGCATCAACCTCCAAAACGACGATTCTTCGAAACTACAATCAGGAACTTCAGTGAATGATCGCCGATGAGGGTGTAATTTCATTCTACTTGACTACTCAGCATGAGGATCACAAGAAGAATGACTGGTCAGGTTCACTCCCTACCGGGAAGCCTATGATACATTAGAAATCATTTTGCCTCCCATGTTAACTACATGGGAAGCCACCATATCCGCCGTAAATCCTAATCTAATTTTTCAACAGAGTATCCGTCTAATCCGACTTTTAAGATAAATGCTCCCTCCTAATTCGAGAGTTATTTCAATCACAAAAATAAATGTTTGCGAATTTTAGCTTGGAGAGTCTTCCCTTCGGGTTAATAGAGTTATTTCCATTTAGCTCTAGCTTGGGTAAAAGTTCTTTCATATTTAATATGGGCTTTACCAAAATGCTGCTTATTTGCTCATCTCAGGAGATATGTATTGAGAACTGCTCTTCCTTTTCCGGGACTCACTATGGAGCAATGTAATGCTTTGCATCAGAGTCCTGAACATCATGGAAGGCTTCTAGATGTGAACACAGTATACTCATAGTTGAGTGACTGGAAACATATCCATGTGGCACTTTTCCGCCATCATGAGATCCGATTCTCTCGAATAGGTCATCTCTTGATGTTGCGTAGGAAATCTTCACCACGCTTTCTGCTAAAATTTGAGGTTCTCCACTAAGTTATGCTTCTTCTTCTCCTGCATACGTGAGTATCTTTCTCATGCCCCAAAGTCTTGAGATTGCTCTGCATGCGCTTCTTTACTCAATTTCTTCTGGAGGAGAACATTCTTTGTATTCTATCTCATGTAGAATTCGACTTATGATGTTATGATAATATAGTCAGATTTATATAGAGATAACCTGCAAAATGGAACAATCAATCATCATAGTCTCTCCCTCCATCCGGGAGAAAGAACTCCCCGTTCGATCTCTGCAAGTGTAATACTTTCTATCCAGCAAGTCTTCCGACACTATTCTTCACATCACAACTTTCGCTTCTTCCTCGCTTGATTGCTTTTAGTGAGTTCATATCAAGTTTCAATCTTATGATTCTTTGATAGAATTGACCCGGTTGTTCTCAAGTATTCTTCTTTCTTGGAATGTTTATGTTCCTCTTCATGTTTTCTTTTACTTTGGGTCCATGGAGTTTCTTATAGGATTTCACTGCTTTTAGATTCCAAATTTCACTTTCATCATAGGATCTCAGATCTGGATGGACAACCAGAATACTTTAAAGCTTCTCTTCAAAAGGTCTTCTTCAATGGGCTGATTTTAACATCGTGACTGTCTTTTCGGCAAGTGGATGCTACTATATATATATATATTTTCTATCATCTCTAATCGATCATAGGATTTAGCCTCTCCTAATCCTTGCTTCATGTAAGAGTTTATATAATCTTCTCATTCTCATTGAGTCCATGCTTTTGTCTCCATCCTGTTGTCTACAATATATAATAGAGTCCACGCCTCCATCTACAACCTTATTGTCTCTGCAATATATAATTCTAGGTTTTCTTGGTTTCAATAACAGATTCCATGTTTCCATCTTGGTTGTCTTCATAAGTCTTTCCCTAATTTCTCTTGATGTCTGACTTCTAATTCTCTTCATGATTGATTTGTCTTTATCTTTTAATAGCTTCCATATGATTTGCATTTTATCCTTTCATGTGTATTCAGTATATTCATTCATCCTTGTCTTGTTTTTCTCTCATAGGTATAGTTCTTTTCTGAACACATTATCTTCCAAGAGATATTATACAAGATATGGCAAAGAAGATAAGCAAGATATGTACAAGAAAGCAGAAGAGGTTGTTAACACCTTTTAGGTAGAAGAAATCTCTTCCATCCCACTTAGTCTCTTTAGTTTGCCTCCTTTCTTCTAACCTGATGCTTCGTTTCTTCTTCCTTTTCTTTAGCTCCTGACAATGATTCTTGTAGTGACTGTGACTTTTGAGCCAGCTTGAAGCACCTAGATTCTCTCTAAATGTCTCTGATTTGGCTTCCTCCTTGAACCAAACTTCCTTTTGCTCCTCAAGTTCTTGAATCTTCCAGAAGGTCTTGACTACTGCATTCTTTTGGGGTTTCTCTTTTGCATTGATCCTTGTTCTTTCCTTTGAGTACAAGTCCAAAGTTTTCTGCCTGCACTTTCCTTTGTGTTCACAGGCTTATGTGGCAGCTGCATCCTAAAGTCTTGGGAAGACATTGAGTACAGTGTTCACCAATTCCTTTTCTCAAGTGATCTCTTCAATATCTTGAAGTTGATATCTTAACTGAGAAATCCAAAGTATGATGTTACAGTCATTGCCATCAGTCTATCTTCATGTCACTGGAGCCATTCTTTCCACTCCATAAATTGTCCAATGTTTCCAATCGAGAAGAGATCTGTTAGGGCATCGTACACCTTCTCTCAAGAGTCAGAAGAGGAGATGTAGGGTATCAAGTGGTTCGAAATCCAGCACTATGAAGGCATTGATGTCAACGCCTTTGAACTTCTCCATAGCTTCTAACATTCTGCTGCCTCTTCTCCTTCTTCAAACTGGGCTTCAATGATCTTTCTTTCTACAATATCCTAACATTTTATCTTTGGTAAGGATGAGGGTCAACTTGTCTTCCATGATCCTCAAGTTGAGCTCCTTCTAGCTTGTTCTACTCATAGGAGTTCATCATGGCTTTTGCTTAGACTTTGGTCAAACCCTAGGTTTGACCATGTCCAAACTCTACTGCCTTACCTTTTGAGAGTACTAGAGATGCTTCAAGAAGCATCACCCTATCCTGGAGATTACTTCAATCTTGTCACTTAAGGTGCTACAACAAGAGGTTTAGGGTTTCTCATAGATCAGTCACGTGTAACTCCTAGCTGCAAAGGTTTTGGAATGCCCTAGTAACTCCTAGCTGCATAGCTTCATCCAGGTCTAATATCTAGGCTGCTTGGTGCTCTTCCCAAGTGAGTCAGATCAAGGGGAGGGGCCCATAACCCTAAGAATGAGAAGATGGTGTGTTTGTTGGCTCATCGATGATAATTCTGCCACTAAATCCATACAAAGCCGGCCTCCGAAAGTACCTTAACTTTGATTCCTCAGAATTTCCTCCTGGAGCAAACTCCTAGGTTGATAGCTAAACAAGAGTAACGATCTCTCCTTCATGATAGTAGCAACATACAAAAGACTGACGATGTTCCAAACTTCTAGCTAAGAGATATCTAAAGGCCAATACTGAAATCCATTAAAGCCACAGAAATGACTTAACCCTCCTCCTCCAAACCTCATAGCACTAAATCATGAATCAAGAAGGTGCACCAACTGGGAAAACCCTAGCCCTAGATGTGTCAAATGAGAACTCAGCACCAGATTTATAGGGGTAACTCCTGGGCCACAGGGGCCGAACACTTCTCCTTCTCTGGTATGTCTGCCAAGATTTTATTATTAATTCACTGACTTCTTTCTCTTGAGGTCACACAGTCTAATATAGTTCATCTTTTGATCCTGACAAAGTTTCTAGGGTTATTAGCCAACCTATTTGGTTTCTCTCTTGCTCTGAGTCTCTATTCCTCGGCTGTGTTTGCCATTTAGTAAATACCTGCAATGTACTCATATAATACACAGATGTAGATGCTTAACAGTAGATGCTCATTAAGATGTCCACATATCCACTTTCTCTTTTTATAATAAGAAGATCCAAATAAAGTTTGATGAATTTTTGAAAACTGTGTGGTTTTCTTCAAAAATGTTGAATTTTGTTAATTTTAAAAAGTCGATCGCCCAACTTCACTTCCAACTTTGTTCATTTGTTTCTTTTGGAACTAGATATTTTTCTAGAGGAATTCAAAATATCCAATTTGAGTCAAATTTGTCACCATAAAATATCAATTTGAATTTGATGTGCTGTGGTAAGTTATAGCTTAGTTGTAGCTGGGCAAAGCTCTGAATCTAACTACAAGGAAAGTGCTAGCAATTTGGGGAACTTGAAGACCAATGTCACCTCAATGTAGGTTCCGCACTTCAAGGGTGAATAGGTCACTATAGGGAGGTGATCTCGGTGGCCATGGGGGGATTGAGATTGATGGAAGGGAATGAAGAGGAGTATCCCCCCTAAAGGTCAATAATGGAAAAGAAAAGTGGTTTTGATGACTTGTCTCTGGAAGTTTTTAAACCCGCCATAAGTCTTGGGCACCAGCAGTTGCCAGGCCCTCGCCTCCTATTATGCAGTGCCAAGGTTAAGTGCAGTATGGCCAGGGTGAAAACAATTTTAAGCTTGTTGGTCCCCAATTACAACAAGGATTAGAAATGTGATATCAACAATGACTCAAGTAACTCCAAAGCATCAAATATTAGCTTGAAAGTTATTATTGAGCGAGGCATAACTCCTCAATACTTTAGCACGACTTTAGTGGTACTTAGATGGCTGTACAGATAAGCTTTCAGAGTATGTTTATGGTAACCAAGTGGTTGTGGAAGTGTTTTTCTATAGCAACAACTTTTACCCCAAGAAATCAGCCAAAACATTTCCCAACAACAGTTAATAATATCAAATAGAAAGAGTTCCAAGCATAGCTGAATGCTTTCACCCACGCTGAACAACAAAGATAAACTCAATAATCAGAAAGAGAGATGAATTCGTCTCCAACAACAGTGAAATTAACTACATCCTTCCCCACAAGGAGAGTTATGTCAAAATGAGATCTTATGATCTCTTATTTATGCCAAATGTCGCTAAGGTGACTTGTCCACATATTAATGGGTAAACTAGAATATTGGGGGTCAACAACCCTAATTTTGCCCTCTTTAACAAAAAGCACATGTTTCCAATTTATTTAATGCTTCACTTTTGCAAATAAAACCCCTAATTTTAAAGATGACGCTGGGCCCCTTTAGGGACGTTTTCACTTAAAAGAAGCCAATGGTGCTGGAGAAGTATGGCACGCCTCCAAAGCGCCACATGTCAACATCTAGACACTCTACAAAGGGAAGACTCCTTCTTGAAATTGCCCATGTCAATGAACATATCACTACTCAAGCCCTAAACTCCCTCTAGGTGACATCAAGTCTCTAAAGGTGATTTTTTTTCCTCTCCTAGAAAAAAAAAAAAATGCATACAGCAAGTGATATATACTGCCTCTCAAGGCTTCCCAAGTCCGATCTTTTCTCATCCTAAGATGTGTGCTCCTCGATTCAACCTTTGGGTTTGTAGCCCCATGGAAGCTCAAACTAGGCTTCATTTCCAAAAACTGTCCACCAACTAGGGTCTGCAAAGACAAATGAACACTCCCTCCAAGTATTTCAAGTCATAACACATGATAAGTGAATCCAATCAATAAATGAACCAATCACATGTGCATCAAAGATCACTATATCAAACAATTAAATGCCAAAGACATCTTTGTGTAACTTGTCAAGCTTGAATATGGGAGGGTTGACAAGGTGTTCTATCAAGTGGATCTGCCCTAGGTCAAGGAGAGTTTTCCATAAATCCCTATTTAAGCCATGCAAAGTGAATGAAGTGGTTGGGGCCAAGACTCAAAGGGCATAGGGCCCACAGATGACATACAGGGGGTTGTACTGTCTCATTCATGGGTGCCTTTGTAAAGGGTGTGTGGTATCTTCTGCTCACAATGCACTTTTTCCAAGCCCATTTAATTGTTATTCTTTTATTCTTTCATAACTTTAACGAGAGGTTGTCATTGCCCTGGCATGGTGACCAAATAATGTCAATATCATCCACAAACACCTAGTGGAAAAAAAATGAGGAAGGTCGTTTGTGACGAAGACTTTTTCTCTCAGCCATGCAACCCAGAGCCATTACCCTGGCTTTAAGTGGTGACCAGATGATTACAATGTCATACCACTAGATATTCTATGACGTGATAGGTTGGTCAGATGAGTCTCCTATATTTCAACGAACCCTTTAAAACATTCTCATTATATTATGGGTCCTTTACTAAAAAATAAATATTTCCCACTTTCACTTTCTTTAAGTGATCCTATGGTGAAGCATTTGGAAGGTTCATATAAGGCTTTTTATCTTTTACCCAACATCAACTCCTCCTCCTGGCCTTCAACCCCCTTCTTCCTATAGAATGGTAATGACAACCCTTCTTTGGGTCAATACACCCTAAAATCCTACATTGGAAATGAGGGAATAATGATGAAAGCAGGCATACTCTTGAATGGTATGATGGCTCTTTAAGGAGTTCCTAGTGGAAACCCATCCCCAAGGAAGACCACTTACTAGGAAGAAATGCCAACCACCAAGGTGAAGCAGGAAAAGAGACACGTCCAAAGCATATATCATGAAATCTAGAGCAATCTAAGATACAGCTCAATTGGCTTAAATATTTGAACATGCTTCCACCAATATTGACTTGTACCCATGGAGCAAGAATCCACTTCCTTCTGGAAGCCAACCGATGTGGTGGATGCTATCTAGGAACGTGACCCTCTATGGTGGTGAGAGGGGCTTCCATCTGTGCAAAGGGGTATTGCAAGTCATGTAGTCTCTCAACACTCCATATCTGCAACTTGAGGGCCTAGAGACATAATCTCCTTATTTATCCACAAAATGGGGATAACACACGACTCTCTTTTTGTCTCTTGAGATGCATGCATGTTGTTCCTGAGATGCATGCACGGCGCATGGAAAAGTGTCTACATGTGACCCATGAGATGCATGCAATATATATTCTACATGAAATTCAGAAAACAAATTTAAAATGAAGTAGACATCATCTGCAATTAATGGAATACACATTTGTGCAGATACTTGTGTAGAAGACTCTTTAGAATAAGAGACTTGATTTTCTGATGGTTTCTCTTCTGGCTCCATCTTTCCAATCTCCTGCATGAAATCTTCACAATCTTCTTTATTCCTAAATAGAACCTCCAATCTGGTCCATAGTTCATTTGGAGTTGAGTTTTGTGATTCATCATATACTTGGTGGAGAATTTTAGTGGAAATAGACAAGAAGATACATCCTATGGTCATATCTTGTTTATTGAGAAAGTCGTTTTTCTCATCGGTGGAATCAAGCTCTACTTCCATTCACATAGTTATTTGGTACAAGCCTCTGCATCTGATTTGAAGATTTTTTTTTGGCTTCCACTCCAAATAGTTATGAGGCGTGAGAACTATTGTTGATAAATAATCCATCTTTTCTGCGTTCTTCAATCTTTAATACCTGCAAAAAGAGTCTTGCGTGTCATTTTTCTAACAATCCGTTGGCTCTGATACCATGTAAATGTGGGTGAACTTGCATAGATAATATCTAGCTAGCAAATGACATACACAATTTGCATAAAAATGAGAAAAAACGAAAACGAGAGAGAGAGAATCAAAGAATTGTATTCATTGTATTCCACACTCAGAGTGAATAATTTACAATAGATATAGGCTACATGAGTAACTAATGTGCCATAGTAGTGATCTAGAGAGATATAAACACTCACTAAAAGACATTGGAGTGAACTGCCACTTAGTTCTAGTTAACTGATCCATGCAATCATCGGTTAACTAGGTCACGACTTCCACTAGTCTAACTAAGTGTAACTGACTCTAAACTGAAGAGGAACATCCTATTTTGTAGGAGAATTTTCTTTAGAGAGAATATTCTCATCTAAGGAAGAGTTCTCAACATTGGACTATAAAACTTAGGAAAATAATTATAAGTGAGTGTGAATATCTCCAATATCCACAAGGCATGCCACCTATACTATGGAGGATGTGTCTTATCACATCAATGTAGAGACTTGTAACACATCATATAGATAACAACCACAAGCTAGAGAGGTCCTGCAAGGCATGACCCCTATATTGTGGATGACATATGCTATCACATCAACTTGGGGCTTGCATCCCAAAGCCAACTTCTAGGTTGTTAAAGCTTTTGGTGTGGGTAATGCCTCATAAGTCCCTTTGTCTCACAATTGTTATGTATGACACACCAAACACACACATTGCAAGAGTAGAGTACTTATTTATGTGAAAAGGAATCCCATCATAGGGATATTCCATTGTAATAATGGTTTATAATACATCACATGGATAACATACACAAGCCAGAGAAGGCCCACAAGGCATGACACTTATAATGCTAACCCTTGGGTCACTTCAATCAGGGCCAATGATAGGTGCTACATAATCACCCATGGTTAGGATCACTACCTTGATGTTTTATCACAATTTTTTGCTTGAGAAATCATATCTACATTTCATGCTTGACACTTGCACTTTGACCACTTAATAATGTGCTCCATGAATATTGATATATGAAAAACAGACACGCTCCTGATATAAAATATTAATTGTCCCTGCTGACTATATGTTTTGCTGTAGAGAATTCCAATAATCCATTTGTAAACTTCATACTTGAAAGGGGATGCTAACTTAGTGACCCGTGCTTAAAACAAATCATCTTGGGTTACCAAATCCATTGTTTTCTTCCCATCCAATTATAGTTGTTTTTGATATTCAAGGTTTAAAGGGTACAATATAATTGGTTTTGAAATGCTAGCTTGTACTCTACAAAGCTTAGGATCTCTCCAACCAACTAAGCATTGGACAAACAACAACCATAAGATAGAAACAAACTAAACAATTGACCTGGTTTCCTCGACGTTCAAATGCTAGTGTTTATTTTCTTGGCCCTATCATATTTGGTGCGACATTAATGGTTGCAAATGTTGGTGGCTTTCCATGGTAAAATACGGTACCATCTAAGTTGCATAGTAGGGTATGTACTCGAAAAATGACCCCTCAACATTTTAAATGGAGAAACTTGGTATTAACAAATTATATATATATATATTTTGAAAATAATCTCNGAGCAAGAAAATTTAAATGAGAAATGTAAAAGAGAAATTGGAAAAACATAAAGGACCATTTAGTTAGTAGTTAATTGGTTTTGTATTAATTCTCATAAATCATTACATTGTGAAAAATGTCAAAAAACCAAAAATAATATTTATAAATGAGGGTACATATCCAAAATCAACCTTTATATATGAGGCTATATGTGTAAAACATTGAAACACAATATGAGCTTAACCTTAATAGTTATCCATCTCATCTTCATCTTCATCTTCATCAAGAAAAATAGAACAAGATGCGGAAGAAGTGTTTCTAGTTCCACTTCTAGTTTCCTCAATTAGTGTAGCAAGAGATAATATCAAGTCTAGGGATTCAAGGTCCACATTCCAATCTTTATAAGGCCCACTTGTATATTCTGGACCCTTATGAGACGCAAGATGGAGGTTGGAATGTGCCAAGACAAGATCATCAACATTCTATGAACTTAACTTGTTGCACTTTGTGGAATGAATAAAATTGCAGGTGCTCCATTTCCTTTTTGTTGATGAAGAGCTTGTCACTTGTGAAAGAATACAAATGGAAAGAGTTTG
>SNQJ01S0241648.1:0-13454 GCA_010110895.2 Picea sitchensis
CCATGGAGTTTCTTATAGATTCCATGCCCTAAAGATTTCATTTATTTCTTTCATCATAGGATCACAGATGTGGATGGACAACCAGGGATACTTTAAGGCTTTTCTTCGAAGAAGTCTTCTTCTTTGGTTCAACTAAACACATATTGTCTTTCATGGTTGCTACCATGTATATATACTTCATTATCTTCAATGGATCATAGGATGAGCTCCCTCCTAATCCTTGCTTCATGTATGAGTGCATATAACCATCTCCCTCCGTCTAACAGAATCCATGCTTCCGTTTGCATCCTTATTGTCTTCTTCAATATATAATCAGCTTATCTTGTAATAGCTTCCACATGATTTGTTTGATGTATCCTTTCATGTGTATTATCTAACTTGTATAATGATAGCAATCCTTATCTTGTTGTTCTTCCATAAGTATAATTCATCTTTGAACATATTATCTTTTAAGAGATAGATATACAAGATATGTACAGAGACTATGCAAACAGGATATGTACAAGAAATAAGAAGAGTATTGTTACCTTCAGAAGAAGAAGTCTCTTGCATCCTCCTTAGTCTTCTTCATAGGTTCCTTTTCTTCGGAAACTGATGCTTCATGTTTCTCCTTCCTTTTCTTCAACTTAGGACAATGACTCTTGTAGTGACCATACTTTCGACAGTTGAAGCATTGTATTTCTGAAATATCTTTCTCTTGATTTGTCTTCCTCTTTGAACCATACAAACTTCCTTTTGTTCACGAAATTCTTGAATCTTGTTGAGAAGGCTTGATAATTCATTACTTCTTTTAGGGGTTTCTCTTTTGCACCGATACAGACTCTTCTTGTGCACATCAAGTCAAAATTTCTTCAAATGTAGGATAATCCTTCCTTATTAATGTTCATGCTTGCGACAAATGCATCCGTCTTGGGAAGACCATTGAGTACTATGTTTACAATTCCTTATCTAAAATGATTTCTTCAATGGCTTGTAGTTGATCATGGCGAGAGATTCTCACAAAGTATGATGTTATGTTTTCATCATCATTCATCTTCGTATCACGGAGCTCATTCTTCATAATCATTATTTGTCTAATGTTTCTAGCGAGAGAGAGGTTTGTTAGGGCATCGTACATCTTCTTTGATGAGTCGAGATGGGAGGTTTAGGGTATCAAGTGGTCTTTTTTTAGATTCCACTATGATACTCATAACGTGTCGTCGTCTTTGAACTTCTCCATAAGCACTAGCGTTTGTGATTCCTTCTCTTTTCCTTCTCAAACTTTGGTTTCGATATCAACACTTTATTCTTAACAAGGATGAGGTCAATCCTTGTCTTCCATGCTCTAATTTAGAGGCTCCATCAACTTGTTCTCTGACTTCATAAGAGTAAGTCATGGTTTCTTGACTTGGTCAACCTTAGATCAACAAAACTCAAACTTGACATCTTGGCTTGAAGTACCCGAGGAGAATGTCTTGGCTAGGGTGCCTTGATCTATCCTTGTAAATTAGGTCCAATCCCTTCCTTAAGGCTGCATCAGCAGAGGATTAAGGGTTTCTCAAGCGCCACTGCTAGTAGCCCTAGTTGCAGTGATTTGGTGATTGCTCCTTCTAGAAACCCTAGCGTGAGTTCTTCAATGAGCTTAATATCATTACGGCTATGTTTCCTTCCAATGGTTGGACTGAATGAAGGAGGAGTGGACCCATAACACAGTTAGTGGCCTCAATGGATGTGCTCATTTTACCATTAATATCTCTATTGTCACCCAAGCATAGTTGAAGCCACCCTCAGAGCACCTTAACGTTGACAGAGAATAATCCTCAGGAAACGTCTAGGCTAGATAGCCAAACAAAGGGTGGCGCACCTTTCCCCAATATATAGCACACCAACAAGAGATGATCGAGATAGTCAGAGGCCTAACCAGAATGGTCAAAATAGCGTGATGCTAGGTACCTTGTTGCATGGCGACTCTCCTCAAACTTTAAGCACAAAGCGGGCGCTGGCATGCACTGCGTACTCGTGGTCACGGACTACGCGAATGAACAGTATGCAATTTATAGTAATTCTAGCTAGCTGCCTGGGCCGACTTCTCATTCTTTGTATGTTTGTTTAGTATATATTATTTCTTACGTACGACTTCTTTTGGAGGCAAATAACCTAATACAAGTTATCTTCTTGGTAGACAAGTCTTCTAGGGTTATTAGCCAACTCATTACGGGTTCTTCTTGCGGAATATCCTATTCGTCAAAGTTTACGTGAGTAAATACGCACTCCAACAACTACCATAATATCAACACAATCGCCCGAAGAGTACAGTTGCGGCACTAGTTATAGTACCGATTTAGTGCCAGCGTGTAGCACCAATTGCGGTGCCAACACCGATTCTTGATACCGGTTAGTGAAAGTTCGTGAAGTAGTAGGAATAATTTTGTTGTCTAGTGCATCCACAACTACCTTTAGATTGAAAGTTGGAGAACTTTGAATTTTTAGGGTTTGTCGTTGTTGTTGGATGGTGCTACAATTTTTTTGGTATGTACTTGTATATGTTTAAATTGTATCACTGTCTTTAGGGTGTTTGCAAGAGAAGGGATCTTTTGTCTAAACAACAAAAGAGCAGAAATATGTAAAGCACAACCAGTGGAACAAGCATCAATTAAACTCCGGGTTTGATATTTTATATTGATGGAGTTTAAGTAAGTGTTGTAACTAGAATAACGATCTTTAGAGTTCTATTATTTATCGTTGTTGCTAGTTTAGTAACACTTGGTTATTGTTGGTACAACTACCATTAGGTGAATACTCATATTAAGAATGCACATGTGTACAATAGAAATTGATATCCTATAGGAAGTGTTCTTGGTTGTCCTTGTTTCTTGTTTGGTGAGTCCTGAGGTAATAGCTCGAGAGGAGCTATAATAGCGATTCTGAAAGGCAACTTATGAAGTAAATCGAGAGAAATAGAGTTATTACACCTATGTAATATGAAGGAGAAGGGAGTTCGGTACATCGCCGAGAGGAAGAAAGATGACTCACAGTTATAAATATTAAGAAGTAAGCCAGGAGGGAGCATGTGGGCCTGAGTGAACACGATCTCGGAGAGTCAATTGCTTAGAAACTTTCATTCTTCCTCTTTAGTTTGAATTTAGATTTAGATTTAGATTCATATGGGAGATATGTCCTCTGAGACTGACATATAAGAGGCTAGATCAAAAACTTCAAAGACTTTGAGGAGATATGAGAGCTCCTAGGAGCATTCCCATGTTTCAGTTAAGGGAGCTAGTCTGAAGGACTGGGATGTGGATATTTTACCTTGATTCTTAGACATGTACATTGGTTGAAAACAAAACATTTTTTGAATGGCGAATATGCATTGGGATATTTCGGATGGAGATGTGAAAGGAAGCTGCCGAGGGATTATCTGGAGACTATAACTAGGTAAGTCGCGATTGGATCGATAAATTCGATTGCTTCTTCGGTTGGGATTAGTGTGATGTCATGGTTGAGAAGATAGAAGACGATAGTGGCACTTAGTACAATGAAGGAAAAGTATATAGCAACCAATATTGCAAGTCATGAAGCAGCGTGGATTCAAAATTTTCTTGTAAGACACCATCCGAGACACGATGCAAAAGGGAATAGTGAAGCTCCAATACACATCAACAAATGAGTAGCATCGGACAAACATTCTCCCAAATTGGTCAAATCAACATGACCACTAGGAGAATGATACATTCCTCACGGGATTAGCCATGTTGATTTGGCTAGTGGTAGATACATGTGTAATATTTCTCCTATTAGTCATGTTGATTTGACCTAGGAAGGAAAATACTTGAGGTGAAAAATGTTAACTCTCATTGAGAGGGAGGTGTGTGGTTTCTTCTTATGCCAGCTAACCCCTCTGTCCAAGGGTTCCTTGGATGGAGTCTTGCAATGAGGGAGTAATGCATTTCAGGACCTAGTGAAGAAACATCACATGCATAGTCATGAAGACTATGGGAGTATTTGTGTGCTACTAGATGAGACTATAAATATGGTTGATGGCATATTGTAGTGGTTGTGTGCTACAATTTGATTGTTTCTTAGTTATAGAGGCATCAACTATGATTATGGTTCTTGGCATTGTAGTATATGTGTGTTACTAGATGATTGTTATGTCGTGGGGTATGACTATTGTAATATCCCCAAAGACAAGCCCCTATTGTAATCATGTTTTATGAATTGTAAATCATGTTTTGTAGGTTCTTGAGCCAAGTATTGATAAGTTGGTGCGATTATGTGTTATTAGGCCAGATAGCCTAAGTGTCCAAAGGCCGAGAACTGTTTTTCTATATGTAATATGAAGAACATTAATATAATATGAGCGATGTTGAATCTTGAACCGATACGAAGATTCCGTCCATCCATTCCATTCCATCCTTCCTTCCATTCCATTCCATTCCTCCTGTCCATGTCCATTCCATCCATCCATTCCTCCATTCCATCCATCCATTCCATCCATTCCTTCATCCATCCATCCATCCATCCATTCCATTCCATCCTTCCATCCATTCCATTCCATTCCATTCCTTTCCATCTCCTTCCATCCATCCATTCCATCCGTCCATTCCATCCGGTCTGTCCATTCCGTCCATCCTCCATCCGTCCATCCATCCATTCATCCTTCCTTCCATTCCATCCATTCCATCCTTCCATTCCATCCATGATCCATCCATCCTCCATTTCCATCCATCCATCCATCCTCCATCCTCCTTCCTCCTTCCTCCCATCCATCCATTCCTTCCTCCATCCATCCATCCATCCACTCCATCCTTCCTTCCTTCCATCCATCCATCCTCCATCCTTCCATTCCGTCCATCCGTCGTCCATCCTCCTTCCATTCCGTCCATTCCTCCATCCATCCATCCATCCGTCCATTCCGTCCATCTCCATCTTTCCATTCCATTCCTCTTGGGGTCAGTCGGGGATGGCGTCGATCTCGGTGGGAATATCACCGGTGAGGATAAAGGATGAAGACATCGGTAGGGCCTTGAACAAAGGTATGGTCATAGGAGTTCATTGGTGCCATTTGGTTGACAAATGCACCCGTTGTTTACTATGTGCTGATGAATGGTGTGATGGGGAATATTTGGACAAATTTGTCATAGTATTCCTAGACAAAATACTTCTCTATTATAAGTCAAAGGAAGAACATGAAACATGAGGATGGTGTTGCGAGGTGCTAAGGCACCAATCCCAAGGATGACAGTGCTTTCGTTTTATCGAGGAGGCTTTGAGATCAGTGCAGGGGCATATTATCTCCGAAGAGTGGGATAGATATGAATCACGAGAAGATTGGCTTCATGAGGAAATGGTGGCATCAAATAACATGATGAAATTCAGATCCTTTATGGGTCTAAATGGCTACTACAAAGTTTTACCACGCAGGGTTCTCAGGGATAGCTCACCCTATCACTTCCTTGCAAAGGAAGGGAGAAAAGTTTCAATGGCTGAGGATTGTGAGAAAAGCTTCCAACAATTGAAGAAATTGTTAACCGGTGCTCCAATATTGATGATTGTTGATTCAAACGAAGATTTTGTGGTGTGCACTCATGCGTGCAAAGAAGGACTGGGAAGAGCCCTCAGTCAGAATGGATTAAGTAATTTGTTATGAATTTAGAAAGTTGAAAGAGCACGAAGGAACTATGCAACTCATGATTTGGAGTTAGAAGTCATAGTACACACTCTAAAGAATGGAGACATTAACTCATGGAAGGTTCGAATAAGGACGGTCATAATGCGGAAATATTTGTTTTATCAGCCAATCTTAAATGCTAGGTAGAGTATGTGGTTGGATTTTCTTTGTGAGTGCGATTTTGATATCAAACATATCAAAGGGAAAGGAAAATAAAGTGGTTGATGCACTGTGAGGAGATTGCATGAATTACATGCTACAACCATTATCATGTCTTGGCCGATATTAAAAGCAGAAATTTTGGAGGTACCAAATCTGGTTTGCGGTCTACTGAGTTTGGTAACAAGAATCACGGCCGAGGTAAGATGCCACATAAATTGAGTTATAATTGGAAACTAATGGAATACTTTTGTACAAGAACATAATTTATGTACCTAATGTCGAGTATTTGAAACTTGTACATGAAATGCACAATGTACTTATATGCGGGGCACCTTGGATATTAGAAAATAGTGGAAACAATCAAAGGCCATTACTTTTGACCCGTAATATGAAGAAAGAGATTTTTGAACACATCACCAAATGTATGGAGTGAAGGTTAAAGTGACCTGAGGACACCCGACAAGGTTGCTGCAACCTTTACTCATTCTTGAGGGGAAGTGGGAAGTAGTGACAATGGATTTCATCCCAAGATTGCCGAGCAGGCAAGCAGCATGATTCAATTATGGCGGTGGTGGACAAGCTTACGAAAACTGCCCATTTAATTCCTTTAAAGACTACTCACAAGGCATGGATGTTGTACGACATCTTTGTGAAGGAAATAGCAAAATTGCACGAAATCCCTAAAGGCGATTGTGTCTTATAGAGACGGAAATTTACTAAAATTCACGAGAAAGAGGGGATTATTCAAGGGTTTGGAACAAATCTGAACTTTAGCACAACTTATCATCACGAGTCTAATGGGAAAGCGAGAGATTGAAACGGTAATAGAACCGCACTTCAGGATGTATGTGATGGACCGACCATCAAAATGGGAAGACTAGCGGTAGAATTCACCTACAACAATGGTATCAAGCATCATTGAAGATGAGCCCATTTGAAGCACTTTATGGAAAGAAATGCAATACTCAATAAAGATGGGATAATCAGGTTGATAGGGCAATAGTTGGTGAGTTTCTCCAAGGAAATGGAGGAACAAATTCTAAAAATTAAGTAGAATTTAAGGACTGCCCCAAGACCGGTAGAAAATTTATGTTGATAAGGAAATCCCGCAGAGAGAGTTTAAAGTGGGTGATCATGTTTTTAGAAGTAAGAAGCTAGCAAGTTCACGAAGAGACTGTGCCAAGTTGGTAGGCAGTTACGTGGGACATTTGAAATCCTAGAAAGTATTAGGCCAGTTGCATATATGCTTACGTTACACGCATCCATGTTGTACATAATGTGTTTCATGTTTCATTTCTTGATAAATATATACGTGTTAATCACTAGTGATTGAAGATATTGATTGAGATTGGGCTTGAGAGTGTCCTTCAAATTAAATCATATCATATTGGACCAGAAAAGAAAAGCGAGTCGAGCCATAGGGATTGAAAAGGTCTAGTGGACTTTGAGTAGGTCTGAGGCGTGACTTGGAACATAGAAGATGTCGCGGGTGAATATCGCATCTTTTCAAATTTTGAAATCTTGTTGATGTTGTGTAAAAGTTGCACCGAGGACAATGAAAATATAAGGGGATGGGATTGTAATACAATTACAAGGATGTGCCCCAGTTGTATTATGATTTGTAATCATGTTTATGAATTGTAAATCATTTTTGTAATTTGGTGAGCCAAGTTTTGATAAGTTGGTGGGCTTATGTGTTATTAGGCGAGGAGAGCCTAAAGTGTCAAAGGCAAAGCATTTTTGTATATATAATGTATAACATTAATATAATATATGAACATCGTTGCGTCCAGACCAACCACAAAGAAGAGTGATGGGGGACTAAGATTCCACAAGGTGGGTAAGGGAAAAGGTTGAAAGGTTGGGAAAAGAGAGGCTAAGTGTTGAGCCTAGGGGCTAAACTTAGGGGCTTAAATTCTTAGGAATAATAATTTATTATTATTCCAAAGCTATAATGAAAATGTATGTTTTATCTAAGTTAGGAGGGGCTTTGATGCGGCTCTAAGCGTGTACAAAAGGGAACATGTGCAACTCGGGGAAGACATGTGTCAACCCAGGTGCATGTAATTAAAACTATTGAGTTGAGCCATGTTGGGGGGTCATGCGTTGTTAGTCGTGCTTCTAGTTTCTGGATCCTCTGTCTGAAAATCGTTTGAATCTACTTTGGAACCTCGGTTGTTTTACCCTCATGCAATTATAAGAACCAAAACCAGTGAACTATTATGTGTCTTCTATGGAACCCAACACCAGGGAAATCGCTTGAGCGTGTTGTGTCTAGCATCTAGTCATTGCCATTTTCGCCTATACCCATCACATTTGTGGTATCATCCTTGTGAATGAGTGTTGAACTATGGTTGTTGTCGTCTTCTGGACATCCACACCCAGGTTTTCCTATTGTTGCTATCACACAATGAGTTAGCCAAAATTTGTTATTGCTTGTTGTCAAACTTGTGGGAGTAGGTTGAAATTGGTGAAGAGCCCAGAATTTTTCAAGCCAGTGGTAGAAAGAGGTAGGTTAATGGGGCACGTGAGCAACTCTATCTGGAGGAAATAGTGCATTTGAAGTGGATTTCTTCGAGGAGAGTCCGGCCTGATATAAGAGCTCTGAAGTTCTGATAAAGTGCGGTGAGACGAGAGAGGGAGGTGAAGCATCAATGATTTGTTCTTGTGAAGGTGGCATACTCCTGGAAGTGGAACAAGCATGTGAGAATGATACGTGAGTAGTGGGCGTGAAAATCCTAAGAAGAATCCTTTAGGTTGCTCGTGCAGGTTTCTGTCACCTCGACCTAGTCTAGGATTCCCTTGCACTTGCAGTGGATCTTGGTCTAGATAGAAATTTACCTCTTGGCGTGATGGCTTAGCGAGGTCTAAAAGGTTGGAAGGTTAAATTTAGAAGAGTGTATTTGGTGGAGTTACTACAATTTCAAGATAAGTATATGCATGTCTTTATTTCAATTAAATTGCATGTTTGTGATGCTTGCAATATTATCATGTGATACATTGCGATGATATTTCTTTATTCCATTAATAGTATGTATATTAGCATTAATTATATGTTTACTTTGTTAATCCATTTAACTTCATTTAAATGCATATTGTGTAAAGAGTAGAATGTTTGACGCATAGTAGCATTGCCCAACAAGAATGGGGTTGATGGTGGGGGGCGTTACAACTATGGTTGATGACATATTGTAGTAGTTGTGTGCTACTAGATGATTGTTGCATAAGTATACAAATCGACTATGGATGAGGGCATATTGTATTAGTTTTGTGCTACTAGTTGATCGTTGCATAGTCATGGAGGTGGCAGACTATGATTATGGTTGAGAAACATATTATAGGGGTTTTGTGCCACAAACCACGATTGTTACATAATCATAGAGACTATTGTATCACGTGGTGGTAGCTTGTGTAGATATATTTTGATTATAGGTGAAAGACATTATTATTTCTACGGATAATAATTGTGTGTGCCTACTTGGAGTGGTTATGCCAACTTTGGATAATGAGATACATGTACTACTATGGATCAACACAATTATGTTCTACTAGATGGAATTGTAATAGTTTGGCGCTATTAACTAGTACCATTGGACTACTAGTTCACATTAGAATAGTCGGTACTACTTTATTGCGAGAGACTTTGTTATACGATTCGATCTGGAGTGGCATTATAGGCTATGTGCTACGGTGATTGCAAAGTAGTGAGTGGATTACTAGATGAATATGTCATGAAAGATGCCTCCCTGGGTGAAGTGTTAATGTTTTGGTAGCTACACGGAGGATACTTCCCTCCTAGATGACCTTTACGAGATGTGAAGAAGATATTAAGGAAGCAAGTGAACCACTAAACATATGTTAGAAAACCCTAGAAGAGTGGAAGCCTCCTAAAGAGAATAACATTAAAGTAATAAAAGGATCTAGAAAGAGAATTCCAGCCCCACTAAGTAAAGTAACCTAGACATGATAGTATAAATAAGGAAGTGCCTAGCTCATTTGTACTCACTCTCTCTCTATCTATATATCTCTATCTCTCTCTCGGTAAGAGATTGCAAGTCTAAGGGCATTGCGGCAACAACTAGTGCACAAGTCTATAAGGAGTTGCAACTACAATAGAAGGAGGCACAAATCTGGAGAGAGTAGTGCAGCTTAATTGTTGTGGAGTATTCTTAATCTTTCTAGTATTTCTCTTGTATGCTTCTCTTGGTGCAAAGTACACTATCTTTGTATGGTTATTTTGTTGTTGTTGCAACAATTTTGTGGCTAGGGTTTTATCTGGTTCTAGAGTAGGCTTGCCGAAATTATTCCAAGTAAAAGGTTAGTGTGCGGGGGGTGGCATATGTGAATGCATGTGCTTTGGGTGACGATGAAGTGGAATTGTCTATGGTTAAACAGCCATACCAAAATTCTAACACATCTATGCGTTTACTTGATTGAGTTAGTTAATCATTAACAAATAAATTTTTATGTTATGTTCTTATGTTAATTCCATTATTGTAAATGGTTTACATGAATATTGTGTGTTTCTTGTTTGCTTGAACAATTATATGCATGTTTAATATATGTTGCTAGATGCATTCAAAACTATGGTATCAATCCATTGATGTTCAATACCGTGTGATATGCGGCTGGTAAGATACAAAAATTTAATTAGCGGTAGATATTAATAATTTAATGATTTTCCACACATAATGTTTCTCCCAGTTGAGCATTGGGTATGTTCTGATGTAATTGTCGAGTTGATAAAGATAAAGTTTTTGCGTGACGTGACCCAACCATGGTGGTTGGGCTATTACACCAAGTGAACATATTTCGTGGACATACTATAGTTGGAGGTTGCAGAATGAGAGCCTTTGTTTTACATTGAGAACCAAATTCTTGAGTATGTTGCACACTGCTTCCAAACTGTCAATCCATTGTTTTTGTTGTGTTAATGTATTCATAATTGTGGAGATCTGGGAAGTTCAATAGTGTTCATTCTCATGCACTTTTTATATCATTGAGAAAATAGAGACCTAATTGCATTAGATAGTTTCCTCATGCCAACATAGGGCTCTCTGAATGTATTGAAATTCTAGTCTACTACCAAGGAGATAAATTCTAGTCTACTACCATCAATAGTCAATTTTACCTCAAATTCCATTATCACACCACCTTGGCAATATACCTTGACACCACATTCAAAGAACACATTGAATTGCTTTGGATGGTTTCCTCATGCCAACGGAGGTCTTTTCAAATGTCTTAAACTTCCCAATGTGCAACCAAGGAGAGAAACATTGTCCTAGTCATCTATACTCAATTCCAACTAGAATTCCATTATCCCACCACCTTGGTAATACACCTCGACCCAAAATTCAAAAGACATATTGAAGTTAAGTTTAGGCATGCCATGAATTAGAGCACAAGTCCTTTCATATCCTCAAACCTTGTATGCAATCTATTGCACCTGATGTTAGGACATGTGGGACTTTAATATGGCTATACATGCCTCCATTTGATTGATAAGGCACACTAATGTATTGGTTGATAATACATACCCCCTCTTTTCCTAAGCCTCTGATCTGGATTTTATGGCTTGAGCAGAGTTAAATGAATATAGATTATTAACGAGTTAACACAAAATATGAGATATAGTAAAATTGGTTTCTATTCAATATGAAATAAGATGGTATGAAATGTGGCGGAAACAAGCTTTGGAATGGTGGTGGCTTATCTGCGAGAAGAGATGTGTGTGATGCATTCACAAGAAGAAGGTTACAATGAGGCTCACGAAGGCCTTTTTACAATAATAAATAATGCAAAACCCTAGACGTAAAAACCTAACCCTAGAGATGGGCAGCCAAAGTCATGTGGGCCCCGTTTGGGTAAGCTAATACATCAACTTCAGGAATTCGTGGCTTTTGCATCTGATCTCTGTTTGGTGATAATGATAGGCGTTGGAAAGGTGTCAGCTAAGGAGATTCATTTGGGGGCTCAATTATGCCCCTTAAAATATCATTGGGGAGCTCAATACCGAAAACCTTCGGCTGGAAGCCTCAAAATGGCTAGGAAGTAAAGCGCTAAAAATAGTAGAATTGCCAAAATGTGAGAAAATTGTTTTTGAGTCGGTTGGAAAAAGGTGGGTGACCATAGATATCCATCTAGATAAGAATCCCAATTTGTAATGAAGTTGCCTCATTTTCTAATGCATCTGCTTCACAATTGTGCTCTAGAAGGACCTGATAAAACAATATCTTTTGAAAATTGTTGGCTTCCTTATGAGAATGAGCTATAATGGAGACTATATTTCTCTCACGAGAGGGATATTTTGATTGCATTAGTTTAATAATTGCGTTAGAGTCGCCATTGACAATAAAACTCTTGATTCCAATTTCAAATGTTATTCGTAAGCCCTGAAGTAATGCATAGGATTCAAATTAGTTGTTCATGGGTTCACCTAGATCCCAAGCAAAAGTCACTTCCAATTTTCCTTGGGATCTAGAATGATCCCCCTTGTACCTACCACCCCTGATTCATTGCAACATTTAGAGAATGTATGGGAGGTTGAAAACTCCTAAAGAGTGTGGTCAAATCAATGTTTTTTTAGTTTCTTGATTTCAAGATTTTCTTTTTTGAAAATATTTAAAATTCTTGAAAGTCATTTGTTCTAGGATTTGATCATATTTTTGGGTACTACCCTTTTATGGAAATGAGCATGTTATTTGAATTCGAGGAAAATAAGAGAAGTTTCTTTTTATAGATTTCTATCTTTATAGGAGAACCTCCTTAGAATGACAAGGAATTACATTTTTGGGGACCCGATATGGAGATTTGTTGATGGTTTGATTTTTTTTCGGTTCTCTGACCATGGAATTTTTGGTATTTTTTAGTAGAGGGTGGTTATATTTTTGGGAAACCAATAAACCGTACAACATTAGTGCCAAATTTCAAGCCATTTCAAGAAGTTTGATTTTTCAAGGTCTAGATCCATTTTGGCAGTGTCTAGAGGGTACTTGATTAGTTGTTCATGGGTTCACCTAGATCCCAAGCAAAAGTCACTTCCAATTTTCCTTGGGATCTAGAATGATCCCCCTTGTACCTACCACCCCTGATTCATTGCAACATTTAGAGAATGTATGGGAGGTTGAAAACTCCTAAAGAGTGTGGTCAAATCAATGTTTTTTTAGTTTCTTGATTTCAAGATTTTCTTTTTTGAAAATATTTAAAATTCTTGAAAGTCATTTGTTTAGGATTTGATCATATTTTTGGGTACTACCCTTTTATGGAAATGAGCATGTTATTTGAATTCGAGGAAAATAAGAGAAGTTTCTTTTTTATAAGATTTATATCTTTATAAATTTCCTTAGAATGACAAGGAATTACATTTTGGGGGACCCGATATGGAGATTTGTTGATGGTTTGATTTTTTTTCGGTTCTCTGACCATGGTAGAGGGTGGTTATATTTTTGGGAAACCAATAAACCGTACAACATTAGTGCCAAATTTCAAGCCATTTCAAGAAGTTTGATTTTTCAAGGTCTAGATCCATTTTGGCAGTGTCTAGAGGGTACTTGATGGGTCTAACGTGAGGAATACTTGTTATATTTGAAGAGTTTAAGGTGCATTGAGGCTTGTGATTTCTTATGAATTTGACCTAGAG
>SNQJ01S0241651.1:0-13454 GCA_010110895.2 Picea sitchensis
TGGAAAAATTAGTGGGAGGTAAATTCGCCCCACACCCTCCCGTTAGGGAATGGGGTCTAAGCATGGCTGAATAAAACCTCTAAATCACAAAGATAATCAGGCTCCACAACCAACAATCTTCCACTTGGAGACTGATCACAACAAATTCACTATTGTTCTACCTGATGGACTATGATCGACCTTGAACCTGAAAAATTTCTCATCTTCACCTTCATGCTTGAAGACTAACTGAAACTGAGCATGAACTTAGTGTCTCCCTGGTTACTCCCTTTATTAACATGTCTACATGATTCTGGATAGTATGTATCTTTTCCAACTTCAAATGTCCATCTTCCAAGATGGATCGTATGAAATGGTACTTGAGATATATATTATTAGTCTTAGAATGGAAGGATGAGTTCTTTGCAAGATGAATGGCACTCTCACTGTCACAATACAACCTACTATTCTCCTGCTTCTTTCCCAATTCCTCCATAAACCTTTGTAACCAAATCATTTCTTTACTAGCTTCTGTAGCAACAACATACTCTGCTGCCATTGTTGAAAGTGCAATAACCTTTTGTAGTTTTGAAATCCAACTTATTGTTGTTCCACCTACAGTAAAAACGCACCCTTTGGTTCTCCTCCTGCTATCTTTATCCCCTGCCATATATGAATCAAAATATCCATGTAGAATAGTGTCGAAACCTCCAAAACATAATGCATGAGTAGTAATACCTCTCAAATACATGAGAATCCACTTTAATACATCCCAATGTTCTTTACCTGTATTGTTCATATACCTGCTCACAACTCCCACTACATGTGCAATATAAGGTCTTGTGCAAACTATCGCATACATCAAGCTGCCAAATACTGATGAATAAGGGACCCTGGACATGTATTATATCTCCTCTTGTGTCTTGGAACACATTTCCTTAGTTAATTTGAAATGGATGGCCAAAGGTGTACTAATTGGTTTTGCATTTTTCATTCTAAACCTCTCCAACACGTTCTATATGTACTCACCATGAGACAATGCCAATTTGTGATTTTTCTTGTCTCTTGTTATTCTCATACCAAGGATTTTCTTTGTAGCACCCAAATCCTTTATCGAAAAGGAATTAGCTAATTTCTTCTTGAGCACATTTATATCTTGCATATTATACCCTGCAACAAGCATGTCATCTACATACAATAGTAAGATAATATAGCTGCCATTTTCTAGCCTTTTAAAATAAACACAATGATCATAATGACATCTAGTATAACCTTGTTCTGTCATAAACCTGTCAAACTTCAAATACCACTTCCTTGGAGCTTGATTTAGGCCATACAATATCTTCTTCAAACTGCATACCAAATTCTCCTTTCCTTTGACCTCGTACCCATGTGTCTGCTGCATATAAATCTCTTCCTCCAAATCCCCATGGAGAAAATTCATTTTTACATCTAACTGTTCAAGAGGAAAATATTATACTGTCTCAAGACTTAAAATAGTCCTAATTGAAGTCATCTTAACAACATGAAAAAATATTTCATCAAAATACATACCTTTCTTTTGTGCAAACCCCTTTACAACAAGTCTATCCTTGTACCGCTTTTTTCCTCCATCTTGTTCCTTCAACTTGTAAAACCATTTATTCTGCAATGCTTTTTTTCTTGCATGCAACTAAACCAAGTCCCAATTATGGTTATTTACCAAGGAATCCATTTCCTCTTTCATTCCTTGCTCTCACTTATTTTTAGTGTCTACCTGCATTGCCTCTTCATAACATTCTGGTTCACCAGAATCAATCAACAATAAATAATAAAATGATGGAGAGTATCGTTCATGGGGTCTACTTAACCTGGTAGATCTTCTAATAACACTTGCAGGAGTTTGAAGTACTTTATGCCCCTATTGTTGTACATTTTTGTTTTCTGGTACCTTTGGAATTTATTTTTCAGTGATCTCATCAAGCACTATGTATTTTGGTTTTTATTTTTTCCTTTTTATTTCCTTGCATATGATCTTTGTACATGACCTTCTCATTGAATATGACATCTCTACTCCTAATGATTTTGTGATTTTCATAATCCCATAAGAGATAACCAAAATAATTAACATTGTATCCAATAAAGGTACACTTCTTGGATTTTTCCTCAATCTTTGTTCTATTTTCTTTATCAATATGGAAAAATGCTTCACAACCAAAAGTCTTCAAAAAAGAATAGTTTACCCTTTTACCTTTCCATGCCTCCTCTAGAATTCCACCATATAAAGAGCTTGAAGGTACTCTATTTATTAAGTAAACATCAGTATCTACAACATCTTCCCAGAACTGTAAGGGAAACCCAACATGCAATCTCATACTCCTTGCACGCTCCATGATTGTCCTGTTCATCCTTTCTGACACACCGTTTTCTTGTGGTGTTACTAGAATTGTCTTCTCTCTACAAATCCCATGGTATGAACAATAATCATAAAAATCCTTGTTGCAGTATCCACCTCCATTTTCGGATATGATACACTTCAACCTTTTTCCTATCTCATTCTCAACCAAAGATTTACATTTCTTAAAAGTATCAAAAACATCATATTTTTGTCGAATGCAATAAGCCCAAGTTTTTCTAGTTGCATCATCAATAAAATTAAAATAATAATGAGATCCACCGAGAGATGATACCTGAGTTGGTCCCCATACATATGTATGCACAAGATATAAATTTCCACTCTTCCTTTCTTTTCTGACTCTAAGAAATCTGACTCTCTTTTGTTTTCCATAAACACAATGCTCACAGAAATCCAAATCAATTTGTTTAAGATCTGGACAAAACTTTCTTTTGTGAAATATCTACATCCCCTTCTCACTCAAGTGTCCAAGCCTATGATTCCACTGTGTTGTATCCACTCATATATAAGATAAATAGATAGAAGAGTTAGTATTACCAGTACATAAATACAATGTACCTACCTTCTCTCTTTTTCTATCATCATTGATCCTTTGGTGACCTTCCACATGATATATGTAAATATAGATATACAACCTTCAATTTCCAACTACCCTGTTGAAATTATATTTTTCCTTAGATCTAGTACATGTCTTACCTCTTTCAGCAATCATTAGTTTCCATTATTTTGTTTTATTTGTACCTTGCCCATTCCAACAATTTTTCATGGTGCATCATCACCCAAATGAACCTGTCCAAAATCACCTTGAACATAATCTAGAAAATGTTTCCTATGGGGAGTGGCATGAAATGAAGCCCTTGAATCTACTACCCAAGAATTAGAAATATTATCTACAGAAAGAATCAAAGCATCTTGTAACACATCACCTATTACATTTGCTTCTTGATTTTTCTCTTGTTGTCCATCTCTTTGTTTCTTTGGAGCACTACCGTATTTCTTCAGATGTCCTTTATTCCCACAATTCCAACACTCTATCTTTCCCAGTATGGATTTGGATCTTCCCTTCCTATAATTCCCATGGTTCCCTGAGCCCTTTCCTCTATCCTTTTGTCTTCCCATGTTCTCCATGTTTAACACATTACCTGATGTCTCACCTGTGCTTTTCCATCACATTTCCTTGCTAAGGATAACACCAACAACATCATCAAATTTTAGAGTGTTTGAACCATAGAAAAAGTTACTTACAACCATGACCAAGTTGTTCCATCTTTCTAGCAATGAGCACATGATTAGAGGAGACATGACCTCATCATCAAAGTCCACTTTTATAGAACTTGGTTGATTAGTAACCATATTAAATTCATTTAAATGATCTGCAACCGACTCACCTTTTGACATCTTCACATTAAATAACCACTTCATTAGAAATACCTTATTGGATGTCAAGGGTTTTTCATATAGTTTAGCCAATGCCTCCATTAACTCCTTTGTTTTCTTTTGTTTTGAAATATTGAAATCCATTTATGGTGTCAGGCTTATTCATATTGTTCCTAATGCCCTTTTTTCAAGAACCTCCCATTCTTCATCCTTCATGGTTGTCGACTTCTTTTCTATTCCTCCCAATGGTAGGAATAGATCCTTCTGATATAAATAATCTTCCATCTACATCTTCCATAACTGGTAGTTTTGGCCATTAAATTTCTCGACCCTAAACTTTCCATCTTCCGCCATTTCTCCCATGCAAACCAATAACCCTCTTTTTCTGCGAGTTACCTTTCACTTTGATACCAGTTGTTAGAAAAACAAGATCGCGGAGTAATAAAATAAAAATAAAAATGAGGAAATAAAACACAAAATATACACAATACAACAAAGATACAGATATACATGGTTCACCCAGTGTGGGCTACATCCACCAGAGAAATTTCCAGGTCCTTCCTTTGTATTATCCAACAAAATGAAGGGATACAACTTACAACATGCTCGATATAACTTCCTCTTCTTTCTCTCACAGTCTCCTCTATTAGGATAAAATATTCGTGATAATACACAGCTGCAATAAAATTCCCTCATAAAAGAGGGTTTCCTTCTAGAGAAAAAAACCCTAAAATAACTTCTACTGTCAGATCTACGACCGTATAATGAACGGTCCCGATTGACTATGAAATTACAATATTTTACAAGGAAAATTTTCCCAAAATTTCACTTCGAGGGCGTTGACCCCAAATCCCCCACTAGGGGGGGGCTACAAAAATTGTCACCACCCCCCCTGGACCCCCCTAGCAACAGTAGTGGGGGCTAAATCCCCCCCACACCCCCCGTTAGGGAATGGGTCCAAGTAGGGCTTAAACAAACCTCTAAATTAGGAATATAATCAAGCTCCACAACCAATAAGTGATTTTCTTGATTTGATTTACTCATCATGATGCATTTGACTTGATATCCTTGGAGGGAATACTCATTCTCTTTGCAGGACCTAGTTGGTGGAAAATTTTGTAAGAACAAACCTAGCTTGGGATTCCTTGGGGATTGAATCCCACAGGTTGGATACCAGGGCCCACACACTGGACGATGATGAAATCCTTTGGAGCCTCGAGGAGACACCTTGGAGGACCTAACCCAACCATTAGCTAGCCCAACGATTTTCTCTTGAGACTAAAACATCACTTTTGAGGAGGTTGACATCACCCTAGGGATAGGTATGGGGTGGTGGTGTTGGTTGAATTGACACTTGGCACGTTTTGATGGATGAGGCTTTGAATTGGAGGAGAAAGGCCTAGCGCATGAGAGGGAGGCCCTAGAGGGCCCAATGAATTTTACTTTCCACTCCAACGACCTGCAAAAGTTCCAAAACGTCACCCTATAAGAGGGATGGCATCACTTTAGGATTTCTATTGTTAATTTTAAAAGATTAATTGAATTTTATATTTCAAAGTGGGAAAGTAAGGGTTGTTGTCCCCTTACTTTGTGGTTTACCCTTTGAATGTGGACAAACTATGTTTTAGAGTATTTGTATAAATATAGATCATCTCTATTTCATTTTATCATAACTCTCCCATTATGAGAAGTCTTCTAGCTAAAATTTTCGCCCTATTTGGGCAATCTATCCCTCTTGTGCTTTTTCTATGGTTTGTCTTTGCTATTGTTGGAAGAAGTAGTGCATTATCTCTTTTAGAGCTATTATTTTTCATTATGGTGGATTAATCTTGGTAAAAAATACGTTTATCTTGTTAATGCATGGACTAGGTAAGGAATCTATCTTGTATTGTTTATTTTCTTGGTTACATGTTTAATTTGCTACACTTCTTGGGGAGTATAAGGGAATACAACCCAATTAATCCCATCATTTTTTTCTTGGAATAATTGTTGCATAAGTTTTTACTAGGAGAAGTAAAAGGGTTTACACCCTCCTAGTACTTCCTAGCTAGTTTTTCTTTCCTTGGGGAGTAAAAGGGTTTACACCCCCAAGGAGATAGCATTCCTAGATCCTTTTTAATTGAATCCTTAGCTCAATAGTTAAAGACATGTTGTGGCTGCAACAACCCAATTTTACTTTTTCTTTTACAAGCGAAAGGAAAGGTGCCCCTTACTAAAGTTTCAACCCTATTGCCTAATCCTCTACTGCTTGAACCTAATATTATGTCTTTGCATACCTTGAGGGAGTTGGGGGTTTTATCGTATTGGATGATTGTTTTGATGGGTATTGATTATTCCTTTTGATCTGATGATTTTAAATTTCTTCAAGATGCTTATTGACCTATGATGTTTTGTTGACATTTGTTTTAAACTATTCATTGATTCTGAAGTGTTTGATGATATTATATGGCTGCAAGGTCTGATGTTCTATTGCATGTCCTGGATGAGTTTGTGGATAATTATTTGTTTATTTACTAATTCAAATTCTGCATGCTCTTGCTGACATGTTATGCTTCATGACTTCATACTTATCCTCTTGCATATGGATTCTACTCTTCTTCTTTGAACTAGCTTATGTAGTCTTAGAAAACTCATCTAAAATCACCATATTATTGTTCAATAAACTTAACACTCTCTTATAAGTTGGTTTAAAGGAAGGGAATATATTTTTTATTGTATTGGCTAGTCTTATTTTGATTACATTGTTGATCTCATTCTTTTGTTTTGTAAGAGAAGGTGTGTAAGGACACTTTGTTCGCATGATCGCTCCAGCATCGAGAGGCATGTGGGAAATTTGTTGATCCTTTTCTAGAACCTTGAATTTGATCCTTACCGAGATTCCCCTTTTCCTGTTTCCCTGAGGTCTTGAGCTTCCAAGGCTATTGGATCCACCTTTCCTATAGACCTGTCCCCAAGCCTCTTTGGATTGATCTCTACCAAATTCTTCTTTTGGAATTCCCTCTCTCCTGAAACCTAGGCCCAAGGCCTATTGGGTTTTATCCTTCTATTCCTCCATTATTTCCTCTAACTAAATATCATAGTTGGATTTTTCCCATCAATAGATTTCCAACGAATGTAACCATTCTTAAATCCGAGTTTCGGATTGAAAGTTATGGCCTCATAAAGTTTCCTAGGAAACATATCGCCTTTTCTTCCCACTCCCACATGGCATCCATGTGGCTCACACTCTCCTGTGTCATATGATGTGGTGCTAACATTGATGTGTCACCCACCACCTATCCTAATCATCGTCAGGGTTTGTCCTAACTATTGTTCCCATCCTTCTGATCACATACTCGGACAAAGACGTCAAAGCTTCATCGTAGCTAGCATTCACACTCTTCATTTGTTAGATTCCTTCTCCATCAGAGTACATTTTCTCCTAATATCACAAATCACTCCAACGAACCTCCCCCGATGAATGGTTGGGATTTCATTTCACTCACTACTTGATTGACACCCTACATTCATTCTTAGAAATTGATGGCCTTATGGATACAATACCCATAGTATAGAAATTTATTTCAGTTCCTCAATTTGCAAATGCTCCTTCGCTGCCTCAAATTGAATCCTTATCTTCTTATTTCACATATAAATTTTGTTCGCAACTAAATTCTTTAGTGAATTACAAATGCTCTTTTGAATTTAAGCCTCTTTCCTTCTAAGCAACCAACATCATAGCCACATGCTTATTACTTTTCAAAGTTTCACAAGCTTAAAGCTCGAGCGGATTTCCAAAGAGAAACTCTCCCGAGCCATCAATATTTTTCTTGAGTGAAAGGTCAAATCTTTTTCATGCAACAGTATTCGGGTTATAAGTTTGGATGGTCAGAGTTAACCCTCCGAACGGTGTCAGTCAGACTCTGAATGACTTTTAATCGTGACCATTGATCATCACTGAAAGGACGATCCAAATATTTGGCGTGAAAAATGGAGCTATGAGAGAATATTCCTCGATACCTCTTGTCGACACCTTGAAACTTCAAAAAAATTATGGATGTCGAATGATTAGCTCCAACTACGCGTCATCACTTTTTTCGATATTTAACATTCAACATGTGAATCGAAGAAGGAATATTATTCTCTTCAATCCTTTTTCACTGAAACACTAGAGAAGACTGTGAAATAGCTCCCCTGATGGAAGATGTATATTTCTCCAGATCTGTTGAACGACTAGATCTCGCTCTCAGAGTTAATACATTGGGATGGAAATTGAACAGGATATAGGAATAATCCGATGCAAAGTTCTAAACACACACTCTACCATTTTTTAGGTATGATGGAAAATTGACCAGAACCATTGATCTGATGGGTTTTCTCTTTTGCAGGTTCAAGAATTGAGGGTCCAGATTAACCCACAGGCCTGGTCAATGGATTTTGAGTGAGGAATTTTAAACAACCATAATTTTTTCTACAAATGTTGGAATGAGGCCTGTGATACCTCATTGGAAATGTATCAGACAGAGACACACAATGGTATGGGTCTCCAGGTTGAACAAATGATATAAGACATTAGAAAATATAGAAAACCAACAACCACGTATTTCGGGGGGGAAATGGCCATACCAACTTCAAGCAGTCATATCTGGGGATACGAGAAATGAAATCAAGCCCGAGATAGATGGATATAAAGACAGAGAAGAGAATAACAATCAAGAATAGAAAATGGGGGAATATTGAGAGTGTAAATTGCTTGAAAATGCAAAACACAGACATAACCCAAATTCAGATGAAGAACCAGACATGCAGACTTCAAACAATCTTATCTTGAGCTACCAACAACAAAATTGAGCTAGGAATAGCTCAATGGAAATATGAGATAGGGGAGAACAAGACAAAATGATATCATTCAACATATCAAAGCCAAAAATGCCCAAAACAACACAAGAAATTCAGAAAACTACCCAACAGGTAGAGTGAATAATACATTTAAATAGATATCTATGGTAAACTGTCATAGGGAGAATGTAACCACCCGAGAGTCTCTTCAACTCCCATTTGTAAATCCTACATGTACATTTTTGAAATTCCATAGAAATTTGAAATGTAAAAAAGACAAAATTAGGGAAAAATGAAATGAATGGTCATGATAACTGAAGAGTCTCTCTCTTGTTCTATATAAGGGAGTTATTTGAATGTATCTAGACATTTTCCCTTTGTAACAAAATATGGCAATTTTAGTTCTGAGCAATAAAGAGAAGGAGGAATTTCAGAAATTTGTGGCTTTGATGGATGTATTAGAGACTACTCTTGATGCATTTTTCTTTTTCTTGAGTATATAGGATCCTGTTGTAGGAATTTTTTCTTCTCTTTGTGTTATTTACTCAGGCTATCACATGTTTATTCGTGGGTACACAAATGATGTTATAAATAGATTTTTCAACTATTTGTCTATGCATCTGTAGCATTATTTATTTCATTTACCATTAGAATACATGCATTATTTCTGGTTCCGATGGTTATCTTTCTTTGTACTCATTCTATTAGTTTTTCTCTTAGGATAGGTTAGAATTAGTTAGATTAGATTAGTTTCCTTTAGTTAGATTACTCTTAGAATTAGTTAGAAATATTTGGGAGGCAGACCATTGTATTTCCCCTTTTATTTATTTTCCCTCATCTGATTGAAAGGGTTATTCTAGTTCATCAACAAAATTGGCACTAGAAGGAGGGATTCTTCTCGAACTGTTTGAGAGCTTATCACAATGTTATTTTCTGTATGCGGGTTAAGAAAATGGTTTGTGCAGCCATCAACTTAGAATATTTCCTATTGAACTGAAGGAAACTTAGTGAAGTGTTCATCTAAACTTGGTTACTTAGATTCCTTTGCAACATTTTTGTCGCCAACTCAATAACTGAGCAAAAATATATTCTTATTCATTTACTCTAATATTGTTTGTTGATCTAGTTGTTGTTTGGAGCAATTATAATGACTATTTTGATGACCTCCATAACTATGATTTTGCTCTTTTATTTACTATATTGAATTTTTGGGATCTATGGGGTTATTGAGATCTTATATAGAAAAAATAAAATGGCACTTGAGTTAGAAATATGAAATGTAATTTATGTCATCGGAAAAATCAACATTTTTAAAATTGCGAAGGAATTTCTTATGTCAAGAAATTCTAAGAGAATTTGTTTATGGAATATCACATGAAATTGGATTTTGGAAATTTCTACACTAACCTATTTTGCTAGGTTCCCAAATGATTGTTTTGTTTCCCTCAATGAAAGAATTTGGATTGGAGAATTGTGTCACAATCACTTTACACTATATCATCAATTCTTGTAATTTGATTTTTTTTCTTTTCTTTTCAGATCAGTAACTCTGGGAGTTTTTCCGTTGGGCTTGATATCGAACGATTACCATTTATTGACTGATTGTTTCCCTTGGATTATTTTTTGAGTTTTCACTAAAAACACTCTCTTTGTTGTTGCAATAGATTTATTGCTTGCTATTGGGTTTTCTTCTTAATTTTCAATCAGTTTTCTTTCTTTTTTGATGACTGACAATTTAGTTTTAGATCCCTTTGTTTAATTTTCTTTTTCATGAATTTGATTTCTGATTTCAGTCCTTCTTTCTGCTTATACATGTTAATGTTGATATTATGGTAGCTGCGAGAGGTATTAAACCTCCACGTGTAACCCTGACAAGAATAGAATTATCCGGGAAGCAAGAAGAAACCCTAAAGCATTGGACATAACCCTAGAAGACAAGTTGGCTAAAGAAAATAATTGATATTGAGTTTTTAGCCTCCAGAAATAGAAGTCGGCATAGACAGCTAATGAAGAGAAGTATAAATACGGGATGCCAGAGCTTATTTGGACACACACAAATCACAACTTCATAAATCCATTGTGCACTGCAAAAATTTAGTAAGTGCGCAAGTTTGGAGAGTAGCTGCAGTTGTAGCTACTGCAACTTGTATTTTTAGTTTTAGGCTTGGAATTTCTCTTGGTTATGGTTTGGAATTCCTACCTTGTGCGCTAGCTCTAGAGAGAGGTACACTACATTGATTGGCTATTAGGCCTAGGGTTTGCTTCCAGAATTATTCTTTGTCAAGGTTAAGGTGCTCGAGGGTGGCTTCGACCTATGGTTGGGTGACAATATTTCTATATTGTCTATGGTTAAATGAGCACACCTATTTTTCTAATAAGTTATGGGTCCACACTATCTTCGAACAGTCTAACCGCTAGAAGATATATTTGGAGGATTTGATCAGTTACAATTGCAATTGCAGTCAAAGTTTATGTTGCAGCAATGAAACCCTAACCCTCTTGTTGAGGCACCTTAAGTGAAGAGATTGACCTTATTTATGGATATCCTAGTGCACCTCTTGGTACTCTCAGCAAGCTAAGATGTCAAAATTGAGTTTTTGGTCAAAGTCAAAGTAGTCATGACTTACTCTATGAAGTTAGAAAACAAGTTAGAAGGGGATTCTAACTTCATAGCATGGAAGACAAGGATTAACCTCATCCTTTTCAAGAATAAAGTGTTGGATATCATGAAAGGAAAGATCGTGGAACCACAGTTTGAAGAGGAAAACATAAGGAACCTCAGAACATTGCAATTATGGAGAAGTTCAAGGACAATGACATCAATACCATGAGTATCATAGTGGACTATGTAAAATACCACTTGATACCCTACATCTCTCATCTTGACTCATCTAAGAATATGTATGATTCCCTAACTAACCTCTTCTTAGTCAGAAACATTGGACAAGTAATAAGTTTGAAGAATGAGCTCTATGACATGAAAATGAATGATGATGACAACATAACATCATACCTTGTGAGAATATATAATTTAAGAGATCAACTACAAGCTATTGAAGACATCATTTCAGAGAAGGAACTGGTAAATATAGTACTCAATGGCCTTCCCAAGACATGGGATGCATTTTCCGCAAGCATGAACAAAAGAAAGGAGTATCCCACATTTGAAGAACTTTGGACTTTCTATGCACAAGAAGAATCAAGGATTAACACAAAAGAGAAATTCCAAAGGAAAGATGATGATCAATCCTACACAACAAAGTTAAAGAAATTCAGGAATAAGAAGAAGTTTGACTCAAGGACGAAACCAAATCAAGAGAAGGATATGTCAAAAAATACAATGCTTCAACTGTCGAAAATATGGTCACTACAAGAATCATTGTCCTGAGTTAAAGAAAAGGAATGAAACACATGAAGCAATAGTTGCCGAAGAAAAGGAACCCTCAAAGAAAGTCAAACACGATGAAGCAGATTTTTTCTTCTAGTCAAGGTAACGATATTCTTTTGTAACATAGTCCTTGTACATACCATTTTTACATAGTTCTTGTATATCTATTTCTTAGAAGATAATATGGTCAGTAAAACAACACCTATGGAAGAATAACAAGATAATGATTACTATTATGATGATTACTAGTCAAGTAATGTATCTGAAAAGATGAAGTACATTGACAATCTTTGATAACAATTATTGTGGAAGCTATTATATAAGTAACAACTTCCAGATAAGCCGAAATAAAAATCAAACTTGAAGAGAACCCTAAGGAGTCAAAATAGAAAGAATTCAACAATCAAGAGGAAATTATAAAAAATACTTGTGACACCTTGCAGAAGGAAATAAGGATGCAGACATAAGTGTGGACTATCTTAGATGGAGGGATATAATTACAGAATTCCAAAAGAAGAGCATGCATTCATACATGAAGCAAGGATTAGGAGGGACCTAATCCTAAATATGATCCATTGAGGATTATGAAGTATCTATCCATGTTCCCATTGAAAGTAGAAGCCATGATAAGCATCACATGTTCAGTCTGACTCTAGAAGAAGTCTTCTTCAAAAATAAGCCTTAAAGTATCCTTAGTTGTCCATCTACATCCATGATCCTATGATGAAAGGAAGAAGTTGGAATCTTCAGGGAATGGAATCTATAGAATACTCCATGGACCCAAGATCTAAAGAGAAACATGAGGAAGAACATGAAGATTCCAAGAAAGAAAGAAAATCCAAAACAACCAGTTATTATACCGAGAATCACAAGACTACCAGCTTGGTTTGAATCCACTAGAAGAAATCAAGTAGAAGAAATGGAAGTTATGATAAAGAATAGTGTATGTAAGAAAATGTGAAAAATAATTTTGAATGGAAGCATTGCGAGATTCAGAGGTTCTTCCAGAAGGAGGGAGAAAAACTATAACGACAACTCACCATTATCCATGGATTGGAATTTACATGTAAAAGATTGTTCTTCCCAAATAAAGCAAGTGAGAAAGAAGATTATACCAGAAAGAGACCCATGTATGTAGATATAAGAAGACCGTGTATGGATTCAAACAACCAGATGCAAAGTATCTCATATATAGCAGAAGTGTGGTGAAAACTTTCTATAACAAAGATAGTGTATCGGAATAGTTACTCAGAAGTCCAAGACGATGGATTACTAATCCATGGAAAACTATCACGATGAAAGAAGAAGTTCTACTTGGATATGTTTCAGTTTGAGATTTTCCATGTTGTCATGAGCTAGCAGGAAATAAAAGTGTTGAACGCGACCATGCTATATTGTAATGATCAGAGCTATATGAATCCTTCAGAGAAAACTAGTGTTCCATGACAAACCGAAGTACATTAAGATCAAGCATTATATTCTTCGTGATGAAGTCCA
>SNQJ01S0241656.1:0-13454 GCA_010110895.2 Picea sitchensis
TGGAAAAATTAGTGGGAGGTAAATTCGCCCCACACCCTCCCGTTAGGGAATGGGGTCTAAGCATGGCTGAATAAAACCTCTAAATCACAAAGATAATCAGGCTCCACAACCAACAATCTTCCACTTGGAGACTGATCACAACAAATTCACTATTGTTCTACCTGATGGACTATGATCGACCTTGAACCTGAAAAATTTCTCATCTTCACCTTCATGCTTGAAGACTAACTGAAACTGAGCATGAACTTAGTGTCTCCCTGGTTACTCCCTTTATTAACATGTCTACATGATTCTGGATAGTATGTATCTTTTCCAACTTCAAATGTCCATCTTCCAAGATGGATCGTATGAAATGGTACTTGAGATATATATTATTAGTCTTAGAATGGAAGGATGAGTTCTTTGCAAGATGAATGGCACTCTCACTGTCACAATACAACCTACTATTCTCCTGCTTCTTTCCCAATTCCTCCATAAACCTTTGTAACCAAATCATTTCTTTACTAGCTTCTGTAGCAACAACATACTCTGCTGCCATTGTTGAAAGTGCAATAACCTTTTGTAGTTTTGAAATCCAACTTATTGTTGTTCCACCTACAGTAAAAACGCACCCTTTGGTTCTCCTCCTGCTATCTTTATCCCCTGCCATATATGAATCAAAATATCCATGTAGAATAGTGTCGAAACCTCCAAAACATAATGCATGAGTAGTAATACCTCTCAAATACATGAGAATCCACTTTAATACATCCCAATGTTCTTTACCTGTATTGTTCATATACCTGCTCACAACTCCCACTACATGTGCAATATAAGGTCTTGTGCAAACTATCGCATACATCAAGCTGCCAAATACTGATGAATAAGGGACCCTGGACATGTATTATATCTCCTCTTGTGTCTTGGAACACATTTCCTTAGTTAATTTGAAATGGATGGCCAAAGGTGTACTAATTGGTTTTGCATTTTTCATTCTAAACCTCTCCAACACGTTCTATATGTACTCACCATGAGACAATGCCAATTTGTGATTTTTCTTGTCTCTTGTTATTCTCATACCAAGGATTTTCTTTGTAGCACCCAAATCCTTTATCGAAAAGGAATTAGCTAATTTCTTCTTGAGCACATTTATATCTTGCATATTATACCCTGCAACAAGCATGTCATCTACATACAATAGTAAGATAATATAGCTGCCATTTTCTAGCCTTTTAAAATAAACACAATGATCATAATGACATCTAGTATAACCTTGTTCTGTCATAAACCTGTCAAACTTCAAATACCACTTCCTTGGAGCTTGATTTAGGCCATACAATATCTTCTTCAAACTGCATACCAAATTCTCCTTTCCTTTGACCTCGTACCCATGTGTCTGCTGCATATAAATCTCTTCCTCCAAATCCCCATGGAGAAAATTCATTTTTACATCTAACTGTTCAAGAGGAAAATATTATACTGTCTCAAGACTTAAAATAGTCCTAATTGAAGTCATCTTAACAACATGAAAAAATATTTCATCAAAATACATACCTTTCTTTTGTGCAAACCCCTTTACAACAAGTCTATCCTTGTACCGCTTTTTTCCTCCATCTTGTTCCTTCAACTTGTAAAACCATTTATTCTGCAATGCTTTTTTTCTTGCATGCAACTAAACCAAGTCCCAATTATGGTTATTTACCAAGGAATCCATTTCCTCTTTCATTCCTTGCTCTCACTTATTTTTAGTGTCTACCTGCATTGCCTCTTCATAACATTCTGGTTCACCAGAATCAATCAACAATAAATAATAAAATGATGGAGAGTATCGTTCATGGGGTCTACTTAACCTGGTAGATCTTCTAATAACACTTGCAGGAGTTTGAAGTACTTTATGCCCCTATTGTTGTACATTTTTGTTTTCTGGTACCTTTGGAATTTATTTTTCAGTGATCTCATCAAGCACTATGTATTTTGGTTTTTATTTTTTCCTTTTTATTTCCTTGCATATGATCTTTGTACATGACCTTCTCATTGAATATGACATCTCTACTCCTAATGATTTTGTGATTTTCATAATCCCATAAGAGATAACCAAAATAATTAACATTGTATCCAATAAAGGTACACTTCTTGGATTTTTCCTCAATCTTTGTTCTATTTTCTTTATCAATATGGAAAAATGCTTCACAACCAAAAGTCTTCAAAAAAGAATAGTTTACCCTTTTACCTTTCCATGCCTCCTCTAGAATTCCACCATATAAAGAGCTTGAAGGTACTCTATTTATTAAGTAAACATCAGTATCTACAACATCTTCCCAGAACTGTAAGGGAAACCCAACATGCAATCTCATACTCCTTGCACGCTCCATGATTGTCCTGTTCATCCTTTCTGACACACCGTTTTCTTGTGGTGTTACTAGAATTGTCTTCTCTCTACAAATCCCATGGTATGAACAATAATCATAAAAATCCTTGTTGCAGTATCCACCTCCATTTTCGGATATGATACACTTCAACCTTTTTCCTATCTCATTCTCAACCAAAGATTTACATTTCTTAAAAGTATCAAAAACATCATATTTTTGTCGAATGCAATAAGCCCAAGTTTTTCTAGTTGCATCATCAATAAAATTAAAATAATAATGAGATCCACCGAGAGATGATACCTGAGTTGGTCCCCATACATATGTATGCACAAGATATAAATTTCCACTCTTCCTTTCTTTTCTGACTCTAAGAAATCTGACTCTCTTTTGTTTTCCATAAACACAATGCTCACAGAAATCCAAATCAATTTGTTTAAGATCTGGACAAAACTTTCTTTTGTGAAATATCTACATCCCCTTCTCACTCAAGTGTCCAAGCCTATGATTCCACTGTGTTGTATCCACTCATATATAAGATAAATAGATAGAAGAGTTAGTATTACCAGTACATAAATACAATGTACCTACCTTCTCTCTTTTTCTATCATCATTGATCCTTTGGTGACCTTCCACATGATATATGTAAATATAGATATACAACCTTCAATTTCCAACTACCCTGTTGAAATTATATTTTTCCTTAGATCTAGTACATGTCTTACCTCTTTCAGCAATCATTAGTTTCCATTATTTTGTTTTATTTGTACCTTGCCCATTCCAACAATTTTTCATGGTGCATCATCACCCAAATGAACCTGTCCAAAATCACCTTGAACATAATCTAGAAAATGTTTCCTATGGGGAGTGGCATGAAATGAAGCCCTTGAATCTACTACCCAAGAATTAGAAATATTATCTACAGAAAGAATCAAAGCATCTTGTAACACATCACCTATTACATTTGCTTCTTGATTTTTCTCTTGTTGTCCATCTCTTTGTTTCTTTGGAGCACTACCGTATTTCTTCAGATGTCCTTTATTCCCACAATTCCAACACTCTATCTTTCCCAGTATGGATTTGGATCTTCCCTTCCTATAATTCCCATGGTTCCCTGAGCCCTTTCCTCTATCCTTTTGTCTTCCCATGTTCTCCATGTTTAACACATTACCTGATGTCTCACCTGTGCTTTTCCATCACATTTCCTTGCTAAGGATAACACCAACAACATCATCAAATTTTAGAGTGTTTGAACCATAGAAAAAGTTACTTACAACCATGACCAAGTTGTTCCATCTTTCTAGCAATGAGCACATGATTAGAGGAGACATGACCTCATCATCAAAGTCCACTTTTATAGAACTTGGTTGATTAGTAACCATATTAAATTCATTTAAATGATCTGCAACCGACTCACCTTTTGACATCTTCACATTAAATAACCACTTCATTAGAAATACCTTATTGGATGTCAAGGGTTTTTCATATAGTTTAGCCAATGCCTCCATTAACTCCTTTGTTTTCTTTTGTTTTGAAATATTGAAATCCATTTATGGTGTCAGGCTTATTCATATTGTTCCTAATGCCCTTTTTTCAAGAACCTCCCATTCTTCATCCTTCATGGTTGTCGACTTCTTTTCTATTCCTCCCAATGGTAGGAATAGATCCTTCTGATATAAATAATCTTCCATCTACATCTTCCATAACTGGTAGTTTTGGCCATTAAATTTCTCGACCCTAAACTTTCCATCTTCCGCCATTTCTCCCATGCAAACCAATAACCCTCTTTTTCTGCGAGTTACCTTTCACTTTGATACCAGTTGTTAGAAAAACAAGATCGCGGAGTAATAAAATAAAAATAAAAATGAGGAAATAAAACACAAAATATACACAATACAACAAAGATACAGATATACATGGTTCACCCAGTGTGGGCTACATCCACCAGAGAAATTTCCAGGTCCTTCCTTTGTATTATCCAACAAAATGAAGGGATACAACTTACAACATGCTCGATATAACTTCCTCTTCTTTCTCTCACAGTCTCCTCTATTAGGATAAAATATTCGTGATAATACACAGCTGCAATAAAATTCCCTCATAAAAGAGGGTTTCCTTCTAGAGAAAAAAACCCTAAAATAACTTCTACTGTCAGATCTACGACCGTATAATGAACGGTCCCGATTGACTATGAAATTACAATATTTTACAAGGAAAATTTTCCCAAAATTTCACTTCGAGGGCGTTGACCCCAAATCCCCCACTAGGGGGGGGCTACAAAAATTGTCACCACCCCCCCTGGACCCCCCTAGCAACAGTAGTGGGGGCTAAATCCCCCCCACACCCCCCGTTAGGGAATGGGTCCAAGTAGGGCTTAAACAAACCTCTAAATTAGGAATATAATCAAGCTCCACAACCAATAAGTGATTTTCTTGATTTGATTTACTCATCATGATGCATTTGACTTGATATCCTTGGAGGGAATACTCATTCTCTTTGCAGGACCTAGTTGGTGGAAAATTTTGTAAGAACAAACCTAGCTTGGGATTCCTTGGGGATTGAATCCCACAGGTTGGATACCAGGGCCCACACACTGGACGATGATGAAATCCTTTGGAGCCTCGAGGAGACACCTTGGAGGACCTAACCCAACCATTAGCTAGCCCAACGATTTTCTCTTGAGACTAAAACATCACTTTTGAGGAGGTTGACATCACCCTAGGGATAGGTATGGGGTGGTGGTGTTGGTTGAATTGACACTTGGCACGTTTTGATGGATGAGGCTTTGAATTGGAGGAGAAAGGCCTAGCGCATGAGAGGGAGGCCCTAGAGGGCCCAATGAATTTTACTTTCCACTCCAACGACCTGCAAAAGTTCCAAAACGTCACCCTATAAGAGGGATGGCATCACTTTAGGATTTCTATTGTTAATTTTAAAAGATTAATTGAATTTTATATTTCAAAGTGGGAAAGTAAGGGTTGTTGTCCCCTTACTTTGTGGTTTACCCTTTGAATGTGGACAAACTATGTTTTAGAGTATTTGTATAAATATAGATCATCTCTATTTCATTTTATCATAACTCTCCCATTATGAGAAGTCTTCTAGCTAAAATTTTCGCCCTATTTGGGCAATCTATCCCTCTTGTGCTTTTTCTATGGTTTGTCTTTGCTATTGTTGGAAGAAGTAGTGCATTATCTCTTTTAGAGCTATTATTTTTCATTATGGTGGATTAATCTTGGTAAAAAATACGTTTATCTTGTTAATGCATGGACTAGGTAAGGAATCTATCTTGTATTGTTTATTTTCTTGGTTACATGTTTAATTTGCTACACTTCTTGGGGAGTATAAGGGAATACAACCCAATTAATCCCATCATTTTTTTCTTGGAATAATTGTTGCATAAGTTTTTACTAGGAGAAGTAAAAGGGTTTACACCCTCCTAGTACTTCCTAGCTAGTTTTTCTTTCCTTGGGGAGTAAAAGGGTTTACACCCCCAAGGAGATAGCATTCCTAGATCCTTTTTAATTGAATCCTTAGCTCAATAGTTAAAGACATGTTGTGGCTGCAACAACCCAATTTTACTTTTTCTTTTACAAGCGAAAGGAAAGGTGCCCCTTACTAAAGTTTCAACCCTATTGCCTAATCCTCTACTGCTTGAACCTAATATTATGTCTTTGCATACCTTGAGGGAGTTGGGGGTTTTATCGTATTGGATGATTGTTTTGATGGGTATTGATTATTCCTTTTGATCTGATGATTTTAAATTTCTTCAAGATGCTTATTGACCTATGATGTTTTGTTGACATTTGTTTTAAACTATTCATTGATTCTGAAGTGTTTGATGATATTATATGGCTGCAAGGTCTGATGTTCTATTGCATGTCCTGGATGAGTTTGTGGATAATTATTTGTTTATTTACTAATTCAAATTCTGCATGCTCTTGCTGACATGTTATGCTTCATGACTTCATACTTATCCTCTTGCATATGGATTCTACTCTTCTTCTTTGAACTAGCTTATGTAGTCTTAGAAAACTCATCTAAAATCACCATATTATTGTTCAATAAACTTAACACTCTCTTATAAGTTGGTTTAAAGGAAGGGAATATATTTTTTATTGTATTGGCTAGTCTTATTTTGATTACATTGTTGATCTCATTCTTTTGTTTTGTAAGAGAAGGTGTGTAAGGACACTTTGTTCGCATGATCGCTCCAGCATCGAGAGGCATGTGGGAAATTTGTTGATCCTTTTCTAGAACCTTGAATTTGATCCTTACCGAGATTCCCCTTTTCCTGTTTCCCTGAGGTCTTGAGCTTCCAAGGCTATTGGATCCACCTTTCCTATAGACCTGTCCCCAAGCCTCTTTGGATTGATCTCTACCAAATTCTTCTTTTGGAATTCCCTCTCTCCTGAAACCTAGGCCCAAGGCCTATTGGGTTTTATCCTTCTATTCCTCCATTATTTCCTCTAACTAAATATCATAGTTGGATTTTTCCCATCAATAGATTTCCAACGAATGTAACCATTCTTAAATCCGAGTTTCGGATTGAAAGTTATGGCCTCATAAAGTTTCCTAGGAAACATATCGCCTTTTCTTCCCACTCCCACATGGCATCCATGTGGCTCACACTCTCCTGTGTCATATGATGTGGTGCTAACATTGATGTGTCACCCACCACCTATCCTAATCATCGTCAGGGTTTGTCCTAACTATTGTTCCCATCCTTCTGATCACATACTCGGACAAAGACGTCAAAGCTTCATCGTAGCTAGCATTCACACTCTTCATTTGTTAGATTCCTTCTCCATCAGAGTACATTTTCTCCTAATATCACAAATCACTCCAACGAACCTCCCCCGATGAATGGTTGGGATTTCATTTCACTCACTACTTGATTGACACCCTACATTCATTCTTAGAAATTGATGGCCTTATGGATACAATACCCATAGTATAGAAATTTATTTCAGTTCCTCAATTTGCAAATGCTCCTTCGCTGCCTCAAATTGAATCCTTATCTTCTTATTTCACATATAAATTTTGTTCGCAACTAAATTCTTTAGTGAATTACAAATGCTCTTTTGAATTTAAGCCTCTTTCCTTCTAAGCAACCAACATCATAGCCACATGCTTATTACTTTTCAAAGTTTCACAAGCTTAAAGCTCGAGCGGATTTCCAAAGAGAAACTCTCCCGAGCCATCAATATTTTTCTTGAGTGAAAGGTCAAATCTTTTTCATGCAACAGTATTCGGGTTATAAGTTTGGATGGTCAGAGTTAACCCTCCGAACGGTGTCAGTCAGACTCTGAATGACTTTTAATCGTGACCATTGATCATCACTGAAAGGACGATCCAAATATTTGGCGTGAAAAATGGAGCTATGAGAGAATATTCCTCGATACCTCTTGTCGACACCTTGAAACTTCAAAAAAATTATGGATGTCGAATGATTAGCTCCAACTACGCGTCATCACTTTTTTCGATATTTAACATTCAACATGTGAATCGAAGAAGGAATATTATTCTCTTCAATCCTTTTTCACTGAAACACTAGAGAAGACTGTGAAATAGCTCCCCTGATGGAAGATGTATATTTCTCCAGATCTGTTGAACGACTAGATCTCGCTCTCAGAGTTAATACATTGGGATGGAAATTGAACAGGATATAGGAATAATCCGATGCAAAGTTCTAAACACACACTCTACCATTTTTTAGGTATGATGGAAAATTGACCAGAACCATTGATCTGATGGGTTTTCTCTTTTGCAGGTTCAAGAATTGAGGGTCCAGATTAACCCACAGGCCTGGTCAATGGATTTTGAGTGAGGAATTTTAAACAACCATAATTTTTTCTACAAATGTTGGAATGAGGCCTGTGATACCTCATTGGAAATGTATCAGACAGAGACACACAATGGTATGGGTCTCCAGGTTGAACAAATGATATAAGACATTAGAAAATATAGAAAACCAACAACCACGTATTTCGGGGGGGAAATGGCCATACCAACTTCAAGCAGTCATATCTGGGGATACGAGAAATGAAATCAAGCCCGAGATAGATGGATATAAAGACAGAGAAGAGAATAACAATCAAGAATAGAAAATGGGGGAATATTGAGAGTGTAAATTGCTTGAAAATGCAAAACACAGACATAACCCAAATTCAGATGAAGAACCAGACATGCAGACTTCAAACAATCTTATCTTGAGCTACCAACAACAAAATTGAGCTAGGAATAGCTCAATGGAAATATGAGATAGGGGAGAACAAGACAAAATGATATCATTCAACATATCAAAGCCAAAAATGCCCAAAACAACACAAGAAATTCAGAAAACTACCCAACAGGTAGAGTGAATAATACATTTAAATAGATATCTATGGTAAACTGTCATAGGGAGAATGTAACCACCCGAGAGTCTCTTCAACTCCCATTTGTAAATCCTACATCTACATTTTTGAAATTCGATAGAAATTTGAAATGTAAAAAAGACAAAATTAGGGAAAAATGAAATGAATGGTCATGATAACTGAAGAGTCTCTCTCTTGTTCTATATAAGGGAGCTATTTGAATTTATCTAGACATTTTCCCTTTGTAACAAAATATGGCAATTTTAGTTCTGAGCAATAAAGAGAAGGAGGAATTTCAGAAATTTGTGGCTTTGATGGATGTATTAGAGATTACTCTTGATGCATTTTTCTTTTTCTTGAGTATATAGGATCCTGTTGTAGGAATTTTTTCTTCTCTCTGTGTTATTTACTCAGGCTATCACATGTTTATTCATGGGTACACAAATGATGTTATAAATAGATTTTTCAACTATTTGTCTATGCATCTGTAGCATTATTTATTTCATTTACCATTAGAATACATGCATTATTTCTGGTTCTGATGGTTATCTTTCTTTGTACTCATTCTATTAGTTTTTCTCTTAGGATAGGTTAGAATTAGTTAGATTAGATTAGTTTCCTTTAGTTAGATTACTCTTAGAATTAGTTAGAAATATTTGGGAGGTAGCCCATTGTATTTCCCCTTTTATTTATTTTCCCTCATCTGATTGAAAGGGTTATTCTAGTTCATCAACAAAATTGGCACTAGAAGGAGGGATTCTTCTCGAACTGTTTGAGAGCTTATCACAATGTTCTTTTCTGTATGCGGGTTAAGAAAATGGTTTGTGCAGCCATCAACTTAGAATATTTCCTATTGAACTGAAGGAAACTTAGTGAAGTGTTCATCTAAACTTGGTTACTTAGATTCCTTTGCAACATTTTTGTCACCAACTCAATAACTGATCAAAAATATATTCTTATTCATTTACTCTAATATTGTTTGTTGATCTAGTTGTTGTTTGGAGCAATTATAATGACTATTTTGATGACCTCCATAACTATGATTTTTCTCTTTTATTTACTATATTGAATTTTTGGGATCTATGGGGTTATTGAGATCTTATATAGAAAAAATAAAATGGCACTTGAGTTAGAAATATGAAATGTAATTTATGTCATCGGAAAAATCAACATTTTTAAAATTGCGAAGGAATTTCTTATGTCAAGAAATTCTAAGAGAATTTGTTTATGGAATATCACATGAAATTGGATTTTGGAAATTTCTACACTAACCTATTTTGCTAGGTTCCCAAATGATTGTTTTGTTTCCCTCAATGAAAGAATTTGGATTGGAGAATTGTGTCACAATCACTTTACACTATATCATCAATTCTTGTAATTTGATTTTTTTTCTTTTCTTTTCAGATCAGTAACTCTGGGAGTTTTTCCGTTGGGCTTGATATCGAACGATTACCATTTATTGACTGATTGTTTCCCTTGGATTATTTTTTGAGTTTTCACTAAAAACACTCTCTTTGTTGTTGCAATAGATTTATTGCTTGCTATTGGGTTTTCTTCTTAATTTTCAATCAGTTTTCTTTCTTTTTTGATGACTGACAATTTAGTTTTAGATCCCTTTGTTTAATTTTCTTTTTCATGAATTTGATTTCTGATTTCAGTCCTTCTTTCTGCTTATACATGTTAATGTTGATATTATGGTAGCTGCGAGAGGTATTAAACCTCCACGTGTAACCCTGACAAGAATAGAATTATCCGGGAAGCAAGAAGAAACCCTAAAGCATTGGACATAACCCTAGAAGACAAGTTGGCTAAAGAAAATAATTGATATTGAGTTTTTAGCCTCCAGAAATAGAAGTCGGCATAGACAGCTAATGAAGAGAAGTATAAATACGGGATGCCAGAGCTTATTTGGACACACACAAATCACAACTTCATAAATCCATTGTGCACTGCAAAAATTTAGTAAGTGCGCAAGTTTGGAGAGTAGCTGCAGTTGTAGCTACTGCAACTTGTATTTTTAGTTTTAGGCTTGGAATTTCTCTTGGTTATGGTTTGGAATTCCTACCTTGTGCGCTAGCTCTAGAGAGAGGTACACTACATTGATTGGCTATTAGGCCTAGGGTTTGCTTCCAGAATTATTCTTTGTCAAGGTTAAGGTGCTCGAGGGTGGCTTCGACCTATGGTTGGGTGACAATATTTCTATATTGTCTATGGTTAAATGAGCACACCTATTTTTCTAATAAGTTATGGGTCCACACTATCTTCGAACAGTCTAACCGCTAGAAGATATATTTGGAGGATTTGATCAGTTACAATTGCAATTGCAGTCAAAGTTTATGTTGCAGCAATGAAACCCTAACCCTCTTGTTGAGGCACCTTAAGTGAAGAGATTGACCTTATTTATGGATATCCTAGTGCACCTCTTGGTACTCTCAGCAAGCTAAGATGTCAAAATTGAGTTTTTGGTCAAAGTCAAAGTAGTCATGACTTACTCTATGAAGTTAGAAAACAAGTTAGAAGGGGATTCTAACTTCATAGCATGGAAGACAAGGATTAACCTCATCCTTTTCAAGAATAAAGTGTTGGATATCATGAAAGGAAAGATCGTGGAACCACAGTTTGAAGAGGAAAACATAAGGAACCTCAGAACATTGCAATTATGGAGAAGTTCAAGGACAATGACATCAATACCATGAGTATCATAGTGGACTATGTAAAATACCACTTGATACCCTACATCTCTCATCTTGACTCATCTAAGAATATGTATGATTCCCTAACTAACCTCTTCTTAGTCAGAAACATTGGACAAGTAATAAGTTTGAAGAATGAGCTCTATGACATGAAAATGAATGATGATGACAACATAACATCATACCTTGTGAGAATATATAATTTAAGAGATCAACTACAAGCTATTGAAGACATCATTTCAGAGAAGGAACTGGTAAATATAGTACTCAATGGCCTTCCCAAGACATGGGATGCATTTTCCGCAAGCATGAACAAAAGAAAGGAGTATCCCACATTTGAAGAACTTTGGACTTTCTATGCACAAGAAGAATCAAGGATTAACACAAAAGAGAAATTCCAAAGGAAAGATGATGATCAATCCTACACAACAAAGTTAAAGAAATTCAGGAATAAGAAGAAGTTTGACTCAAGGACGAAACCAAATCAAGAGAAGGATATGTCAAAAAATACAATGCTTCAACTGTCGAAAATATGGTCACTACAAGAATCATTGTCCTGAGTTAAAGAAAAGGAATGAAACACATGAAGCAATAGTTGCCGAAGAAAAGGAACCCTCAAAGAAAGTCAAACACGATGAAGCAGATTTTTTCTTCTAGTCAAGGTAACGATATTCTTTTGTAACATAGTCCTTGTACATACCATTTTTACATAGTTCTTGTATATCTATTTCTTAGAAGATAATATGGTCAGTAAAACAACACCTATGGAAGAATAACAAGATAATGATTACTATTATGATGATTACTAGTCAAGTAATGTATCTGAAAAGATGAAGTACATTGACAATCTTTGATAACAATTATTGTGGAAGCTATTATATAAGTAACAACTTCCAGATAAGCCGAAATAAAAATCAAACTTGAAGAGAACCCTAAGGAGTCAAAATAGAAAGAATTCAACAATCAAGAGGAAATTATAAAAAATACTTGTGACACCTTGCAGAAGGAAATAAGGATGCAGACATAAGTGTGGACTATCTTAGATGGAGGGATATAATTACAGAATTCCAAAAGAAGAGCATGCATTCATACATGAAGCAAGGATTAGGAGGGACCTAATCCTAAATATGATCCATTGAGGATTATGAAGTATCTATCCATGTTCCCATTGAAAGTAGAAGCCATGATAAGCATCACATGTTCAGTCTGACTCTAGAAGAAGTCTTCTTCAAAAATAAGCCTTAAAGTATCCTTAGTTGTCCATCTACATCCATGATCCTATGATGAAAGGAAGAAGTTGGAATCTTCAGGGAATGGAATCTATAGAATACTCCATGGACCCAAGATCTAAAGAGAAACATGAGGAAGAACATGAAGATTCCAAGAAAGAAAGAAAATCCAAAACAACCAGTTATTATACCGAGAATCACAAGACTACCAGCTTGGTTTGAATCCACTAGAAGAAATCAAGTAGAAGAAATGGAAGTTATGATAAAGAATAGTGTATGTAAGAAAATGTGAAAAATAATTTTGAATGGAAGCATTGCGAGATTCAGAGGTTCTTCCAGAAGGAGGGAGAAAAACTATAACGACAACTCACCATTATCCATGGATTGGAATTTACATGTAAAAGATTGTTCTTCCCAAATAAAGCAAGTGAGAAAGAAGATTATACCAGAAAGAGACCCATGTATGTAGATATAAGAAGACCGTGTATGGATTCAAACAACCAGATGCAAAGTATCTCATATATAGCAGAAGTGTGGTGAAAACTTTCTATAACAAAGATAGTGTATCGGAATAGTTACTCAGAAGTCCAAGACGATGGATTACTAATCCATGGAAAACTATCACGATGAAAGAAGAAGTTCTACTTGGATATGTTTCAGTTTGAGATTTTCCATGTTGTCATGAGCTAGCAGGAAATAAAAGTGTTGAACGCGACCATGCTATATTGTAATGATCAGAGCTATATGAATCCTTCAGAGAAAACTAGTGTTCCATGACAAACCGAAGTACATTAAGATCAAGCATTATATTCTTCGTGATGAAGTCCA
>SNQJ01S0241657.1:0-13454 GCA_010110895.2 Picea sitchensis
CCAATGAATTTAATTCTTCAAGACATATAAGAAAAATCATTCTGTGGTTTTCTCCCGATTTGGGCTTCCACATAAAACACTAGTGTATTGTGTATGTGTGTGATTGTTTATTTCTTACTTCTCATTATTGGATAATAATTCTACATTTATATAACATTTGAAGAAAAATGATTATAATTACACATTTATTGATTCACCCCCCCTCTCAGTAATCCAACACAACCTACTATAAAGTTCCTTCACTAGAGAGTTCCTGTAGGGTTCGATAGAAACTAAAAAATGGAGTAGAAGCAAGGTAATGAGATGTATTGTGAAGCTTATTGTAATGGGAACTCTACTCATCTAGTGGGGTCCTCCTTGACGATGCAAGTGGACATTTATATCATCAATAAAGGTAGTAGTACTTGTGGAATTTTGGTTCCCATGCAATTGCCTATTTGAATTTTGGTTCGAGATCTCTGTTTGACAGTTTGGCGATTTTTGTCAAAAATAGTGTTAGCACTCTATAATTTGCCCAAGGATGTGGAGGAAATCATAGAAGCAACATAAAAACCACTTTGAGTCTTGTATCTAGCCCTCCAAGACTCAAAGAGGGATCTCTTTGTCTGATATAGCTTTGTTTGAGTATGGATCTTAGGCTAGTTATGGAGGACAATAGGTTTGTTTATGGATTTTTAGTTTGTTTGGTTGAGACATGTAAAAGGACCATTGGGAAAAATGGAGTCAAAGATAAAAGATGATTGGTGAATGAATAACTGAGACAAAATGTGACCAGGCAGGATAATCATGCCAACGGATCTTTTGAGCTTATAAAATGGAAAAGAAGAAAATACTGAAATTCATTTCAAATGTAGAGCAGAGTATATCTTAATTCCACTTTTAAAACTAGGAAGAAAACATAAATATTGCTTCGATCCAGCACAGGGTGTTAAGAACAAATCCTACACATTATCTTCTCATAGACAATACAGAAAGGAAGAGCATGTGAAAAAGGAAAATGAAAAATTGCATCAGGGGAAACTTCACCACTTAAACACAACACATGAATCTAGAAATATAGTGCCTTCTATTCATTCATAAAGTCATTTACATATTTGAAGCATTTCCACAATGGATGGGAACGTTCACAAGATACCCTTTTATGTCAGTCTAACCCCCTTTTATTTCTTAAAATTCATAGGCTTTATAGCCTTTACATAAAAGTTCAAGATCCTAGAAAAATGGATCTGGAATACTTAGAATAAAATCAAAACTAGTATGATATGTCAAATCTAGTCCTGATTTAAGCGTCAACCCTTATCAACTAGATCTGCAACAAAATTCGACAGCATTCAACACTATCTGATATCTTCAATAACTTTCCAAGTGATGACAAGGCATTTCGAAATCCTTTTTTGACAAATAAGCAATTCTTTATCCAATATTTAGAAGCCACTTAAATTTATTTTCTTGGCATCTACCTCAAAAACTGGGAAGTGATGATGATCTGTATCTTTCAGATTTTTATCTTTTATTTGGAACCCCTTCCAAATGATCTGGACACCAAAATATTCGATCTGAGCAACAAGATGAACACTCTGTCATTTTCTGCACTTTTGGTGGCTTACAGGTAGAAAATGAAGTAGGATTAGCTGCCAAAAATAGAGCTCTCGGCAGCTAACAACGTTTTGAGGAAAACGAATAAGCTATCGAAAATCTTGAGTTTTCCACAACTGTTCAAAACTGCAAAAACATATTTTATTCAATCTACCTATTCTTTAGGATATTCATTTAGGTCCTCAGTAAATTTAGCTAGGGCTTCTAACTCAATATCTTCTCTTGGTTTCATATTTTTAAGCCTTAGTCTGATCCTTAAACCTCTAACTATTTTAAGCAACTTACGATTCTCCTTGAGCAATTTTTTATTCCTCTTCTATTCCTTTACATGCATTTTAGATAGCCTTTCAAAACAATCTCTTACCTCATTTGATTTGTTGCTTATAGTTTGGTTTTGGGATTTAATGACCCTCTCGGGCAACTTCATCTCTGATATCTCTTCTTGAATATTTTCAATCTTTGATGATTTGTTGATCTTACTGTGCCTGCTTGTGAATGTTTCGGGAATCTCCAGGTCTAGAACCTCCGGTGAAAAATGTGCTTCTTCAAATGTAACTTGCTCAGGAACCTCTCCTTCTACTGACTCTAAATCCTCCTCTGAATCTGTATAAGGAAGATACTGGCACGGTGGAAGACCCAAGGTTCACTCCAAGAGCACACCAACAAGCCCTAGCTACTAGCCCTTTTGGCAACACCTGCAAAGAAGATGCAGTCTCACCCAAAGCAGCTAAGAGGGGGTTTGTAGGACAGAGATGTATACAACCAGGGGAATATCAAGTGGAACTAATACAACAATAATGCAGCATTCATATATCTCTTATCAACTAGATCTACGTTGCACAATTATACATCTGATCTAACATAATAATGTAAATAATGGTATAACAATGACAAATATCCAGGCATCAATCACACATACAACAAAAAATATACGTGGTTCACCCTCCCTCTAGGGCTACGTCCACAGAACTGTGCTTATGATATATTAAGGTAGAACTTACATTTTTTATTTGCACTCTTAGTCAGCAGATCTTCTCTACTCTTCTCTCTGTCTCCCACCTTCCTACGCACCCAACTGCAGGACTTGATATTTTCACCCAGCTGAAGATCTTACAATACCAGAAGGCTCTCACTCTCAGCACTCCTCTCTCTCGTAGTACAATAATCTCTCAAACAACAATCAATATCAATACCCAACAGTAGTATCAACCCAACCTAGGTTCTCTCAACCTCTATTTATACATTATAGTCCCTCACTGACATCCTTAGGTGAAAACCTAGGTGTCAAAACTGTAATTACCCAAAACCCTAGGTGTCTAAAACCCTAGGTCAACTTGACCTACCTTTTCAGGGCTTCGCCAGCCTGTCTTTCCTCCCTTCTCGCGTGGTTCTCCAAAGCATCCAATGGTGGCTTTCTTTCCTTGTTGAGTTGTCTACGATTATTTTGTCTTGATGATCTATCTTTCCTGATATCCTCATTCAACGAATTTATTTTCCATACTTCACTCCATCTTGTCTGCTCTTTTTCTTACTTCGACCCAGTGACAATCATTGTGTCTCCCGCGTAGTTCGCATTTGACCTTTTCTTCCTCGATCTTTGCTTTCTTCCATAACCAAGGGACAATAGGCCCCCAACACTTACATGTGACTCGTCCCGAGGCACTTCAGTTTCGATCCTTCCATGTCCCTTTGACTTTGGACTGCAGAGTACAGCCTTTGCATTCTGATCCATGTCTCCTTCCCATCCTTGTGCAGACTGTCTTTTCTGTGCTTGGTACCCAATTTCAACTGCACCTGGTACCTAGACCCTTTTCTCCTTTGCTTTTACTAAGAGCTATGAGGTAGTTGGTTGTAATAGTACAACTTCAACCGATTCCCATTTACTAATCCCTCTTCCCATTCTCCCTTCAATGTATTCAGTTGTGCAACTCCTCCTTCTGTAACATAGGTGATCTCATATGGTCCAAGCCAATGCATTCTGAACTTCCCTGGATGTCTTATAAATTTACTGTCATACACCAGTACTAAATCACCTGGCTTAAATTCCTTCTTCTTGATGTGTCTGTCATGATAGGCCTTCTCTCTTTCCTTCTGTACCTGCTAATGGAAGCCTACCATAAATCTGTCTTCTTCTAGTTCAACCAGCTGGGCAAGCCTTTCATGAATAGCGCCAGTATCATCCATGTCTGTAAATTCAGCAATTATTAAGCTCGGTACCAAGTACTCCATCGGGACAACAAATTTGAGACCATAAACCAACTTGAAAGGGGTCTGTGTTGTTAATTTCTTATAAGTGGTTATATAAGCCTAGAGTACTGATGGTACTCTTAAATCCTAATCATCCCTATTCACATTGCAAATCTTTTTCAATGTTGTCTGTATAATTTTGTTAAATGCTTCAACCGTTCTGTTTGCTTGTGGATGGTAAGGTGTACTCTTCTAATGGTGGATTGCAAATTCTCCAGTCAGGGCTTCAACTATCTTATTGATGAAATGAGTACCTTGATCGCTCATAAGGGTCTTGGGGCATCCAAACCTGCTTATTATGTCATCAAATATAAAATGCGTGACTGTATTTTCACTACAGTCCTTGACTGCTCTTGCTTCGACCCATCTAGTCCGGTATTCTATCGCAGTGATAATATACCTTGCTCCTGTGCGCTTTCCTGGTGGGTTTATAGGTCCCACGAAGTCAATGGCCCATTTTTCAAATTCTTGTAGGGTCATTTGCGGTGCTAGCAACATTTTGTCTCTTCTGGATGGTTTTCCAACTCTTTGGAATACATCACAGACTCTGGTATACTCTCTAGCCTCTTTGTGTAAAGTAGGCCACCAAAGGCTAGCTCGTAGAACCTTCTACGCAGTTGATTTGCCTACGTAATGTCCTCCTGCAAGGCATTCATGAGCTTCTGCGAGGATCAGTGGGCACTCTGCCTCCAACACACATCTTCTTAGTATCTCATCAAGTCCCATCTTATATAGCTGACCAGCTATTAGTGAAAATTCTGCAGCATGCACTACTAGTTGTTTCTTCTGGGAAATTGTATACTCACTTGGAGCCATTCCTGTTGAAAGGAATTGGACTATTTCTGTGAAGTGGTCATCCATCTTCCTGAGGGAAAGAAGTTGTGCATCTGGTAGTGTATCCTACAGACTGGTGGGTTCTTCCCCATGTTCCAACCTCAACAGGTGGTCAGGTCCCTTATTTATTCTTCCTGGCTTAACTATGATCTCAAAATCATATTCTTGAAACAAGATAAGCCATCTACATATTTGCCCCCCCAAGACTGGCTTGTTGACCAGATACTTCAACACAGAGTGATCAGTAAACATTTTAAAGTGTCCTCCTAGTAAGTAATGGAGGAATTTTTGCAGCGCATACACCATGGCTAATCCTTCTCTCTTTGTAGTAGTGTAATTGATTTCAGCTGTGGATATCTTTTTGCTGGCAAATGCTAATGGATGATCAATGTCCCCTTCTCCAGGTTGTGCTAGTACTGCTCCTAATGTAATGGAAGACCCATCAACATGCACATGAAACTCCTGGCTCCAATCTGGAAAGACCAGAATAGGCACAGTCACCATCTTTTGTTTCAATGTGTCGAAGCTCTGTTGGCATTCTTCTGTCCAACCAAACTGACAGTCTTTCTTTAATAACTTCTCCATTGGCGTAGTAATCCTAGAATATCCTTTAATAAATTTCCTGTAATATCCAGTATGTCCTAGCGCAGTGCACAGTTGTTTAACTGAGGTAGGAGGTGGAAAATCAACTATAATTGCAATTTTGGATGGGTCCACCAACAATCCTTGCTTGCATACAATATGACCTAATAATACTCCAAATGGTGAGAATAAGATGCACTTCTTCAAATTCAAAGCAATTTGACATTGCCTGCATTTATCCAACATTAGACTTAGACATTCAACATGATTTTTCAGCAAACCAAAAACAGTTCAGTCATCAAAATAGGCTTCTAAAAACTTATGCAAAAATTATTTGAACGCTTCGACCACCACCCTAGAAAAGATGGTTGGGGCATTCTTTAGTCCAAATGGCATCACTGTGTATTGGTAGGATCCCCATTCTATGTAAAATGTGGTCTTGTGGCAGTCCTCCTTGGCAATCTGGATCTGATGGTATCTTGAAAACCCATCTGTAAAAGAATATACCTCCTGGCCTCCCACATTGTCTAATACTTTATCTGTGAATGGTGTAGGGAAGGAGTCATGCAAATAGGCATCGTTCAGCTTCTGAGATACACACATATTCTGATCTCACCTGTCTTCTAGTCTTGTACTACCATAGGGTTGATCCACTCCAACTCTTCGACAGGTTCAATAATCCTTGCTTCCAACATTCTATCGAGCTCAATCTTAACTTTTTCCTTATATTTTGGGTTCAATCTTTAGGGTCTTTGCTTGACTAGCTTCGCACCTAGTTTGAAAGGTATTCTCATTTCTCCCATAGGTCCTTTGATACCCTTCATATTAGTGAACTTGGTCAGAAATAATTCCTGATACTCGTGCAGTAATTTTGTGATTTTTTCGATGGTAGAAGCATCCCAGTAATCTTCGACATTGGCAAGCTTCGGTGTCTCCTCTGTCCCAATATTAACTTTCTTTATCTTGATCGACTGTCCAATGAATGGTAGTTCAACTCCTGGTCCTTCCATATCCCCGTGGCCTTTTGTCTCAACAATGTTTACCTTCCTCAGTTCATCATCTTCGTCGGCATTAATGTTGTAACATCCTTGTAATTTATGGAATGGCATAGGCCATTCATCCTCTTCTTGCTCCAAAGGGCAGCTAGATGACTCTTTAAATACTTTTTGCCTCACAATATTTAATGCTTGATCTACTGAGGGAAATTCACTTTCAAATAAAAAGGTGGTTACAAAGTTCTGAAGCATACATTCCCAATCTGTGGTGATAAGGCGCAGTTCTTCTTGAAGGTACCAGTTAATAAGGGTCATGTCTAGCGTGTTAATGAATTTGTGTACCCATTTTTCTATAGAAATGTCACTCCAAGCCTCTTCGCAGCTTCGTACATGGTCCTTTAGGCAACTTCGACCTATGTACCTCACTTCGCAACTTCCTACTTGTGTTGAAAACTGCATTGTCATCAAGGTTCGACACTGTGTCCAGTCTATGATATTGATTTTATGTGTCCCCCACCATCTTGATGGTGTAGCTTTCAGAGCCTCATCCATAGCCAACAAACTCTATTGTGCTATTAAAATTGTTTCAAAGTCCATCAAGAAGGATTCTAAAGGATTCAAACCGTCAAAGGTAGGTAAGTTACTTGTTGTTGTACCAATCCAGTGAACTTCTCTTGTCAGTCGAGCACATCTCCTTGTGGATACTTCATACATATGGTTCTGCCAGTTCTCTAGTGCTTCTTCTGGATCTGATGAACATGTGTTGTCACTTCACCAGCTTAGATTCCCATCGGTAGTAGGGTTAATGTAATCATGTTTTCTGGCTGTTAATTTATAGATGTTTTCCAGCTCATATGCGTAGTTTTCTTCTCTGATGGGCTTTGTATACCGCAGACCTTCATCTGGATCTAAGGGTGAAATGACCCTAAGGCCATCTCCTTCAAATTTCATGCGTCTTTTCCTTAAATCGACCACAATGGAATTGTTGAAGGCCCAATCAATTCCTAGTAATGCAGGGTAAGGGAAGCTATCATCAACAATTTCAATTACCTCAAAGTCTACAAAGGTTCTAACTCCGTCGATGTCTACGGGGACATGATCCAATCGTCCAAATGTGATGACAACTTGTTGATTAGCCATGCGAAGCCTGATAGGAGAATATATTAGCTTGGGTTTTCCCATCAGTGCCCAAGTTTTCTTTGTCATGATGTTGACCTCTGACCCTAAATCGAGGACCACATAGTCTATATCGTACTCGCCTATTTGAGAATTCAAATGTAATTCTTTGTTTATTCTTCTCTTCTTACCAATCTGGTGTACTACGTTCAACAAGGGGTCTACCTTTCCTAGCTCATACTACCTGATTAGGTTTTGTAACTCTTGTACAACTTTCTCATCCTGAATTAATTTAAGATAAGTGTACAGAAAGTCGATGAATGTACTTACTTGTTTTCCTTCTTTATACACAATCGATTGATCAAATGCCTGAGGCATTCTATACTCTTTTACTTCTGGTTTCATTCTATATGAGGATCCTTGGTTCCCCTTGAACTCCTATCTTTCTTCCTCAAAGATTCATCTTTCTTTCTTTGCATCAAAAGCCTGAGTCTTCTCCTCAACTTTCCTGATACCTGACTCTTCTGGGATATTTCTTTAGGTTGTTCTATCCTCTCTTGTAGTAGAGCCTCCTCGAGTAATGACAGTGACTCTAGGTTCAGTTCCATGAGTTTCAGCATATATCAGTTGTACATGTGAGTTCTGCTAGGGTCCTTGTCTTTCCTAAACCTTAGCTAGTAGCACAGGGAATTCTTATATGACATGCTCAAAAGAGTTACAATAACTGCAAGTTGTCCAAGGGTTGTGACAATCCCTTGCTAAGTGTCCTAGCTGTGCACAGTTATAACAGATTATTTTTCCTCGGCCTCAGCCCATACCTCCTCCTCATCCTCGTCCTCAGTATCCACCGCAAGGAGTGAAGTTTCCTCTCCATGGAGATTTGTACTGCGGAGTATTTCCTTCTTGCTGTACTTCACCCTGAATCTTGTATATGTCTCTCAACCTTTCATGCATGAGGTCGTAAGCTCTACCATATCGATCATCGTGCCCTAATGATTTACAGAATGTGCAGTACAATTTTGTGGGTGTCTAAACATACTTCTGCATGTAATAGCACTCACCTGGGTGATGTCTATTTCTGCACACATCACACCAGGGCAGGTTAACTTGCTTCAAGGGGATCACTTATCCTAAGGTCAAATACTCATCGAATAAGGGACAACATTCCTTATCATTACCTTATGATCTACATCTCACACACCAGACATATTCCCTTTTTTCTTTTCCCTTATATTTCTTCATATCCTCGACCTGTAAAGACAAACTGGTTAAATGCCTCAAGATTTGGCTCATGCCTTAGCTCGATTCTCCCATAGGTGATGATTCAAGCTTCAGGGTGATTTTAAAAGCTTCTTCCTATGATGCAATCTTCTATTGCATCAGAGGGACTCTGATGTGTGGTAACAATGCAGTGATGAACCATTTTTTGTTCTGTTCATCGGGGATCTGAAAAGTTAATCGGCCTGTTACGGTCTTGAATCTCTGGTCAAACTCCCAAACAGGTTCTGCTACCTTTTGTTTGATCTCTTTTATCTATGTAATACATTGTGACTCCAACTTAGGTTTCTTAAACTCTGTAATTAGTGCATTCTTGATCTTGTTTAGTGGCTTAGGCTACGCTAGTCCTTGGACAAGTTTCATGTACCATCTCAGTGCGTGGTCCCTTAGCATAGTGTTGAACTGGGTTCTCTTGATGGCTTCATCGGTGATACTTTTAATATTCCATACGACTTCACACAGAAACCAATGCTGATCTGGATCTTCATATCTATCTCCTCTAAATATAGGGATCCTCATTTCATCTGCCATAGAGCTATCAGTAACAATGCTCTGAGGACTCTGGTGGTTCTGACTATTCTGACCACTAAGTACTGTTAAGACAATAGGAAGACTAATGTTACTTACTTCAGTAGTCCATGCAGTCCCTAAGGTTTTTGGCTCACTTTGGCGAAGTTCTTCAGTGTCCCCTTCTTCTGTTCTGGTGGGCTCTGAATGTTCTTGGTCGGTTAGATCTACCTCTTCTCCATTGTAGAAACCCTCTTCTCCATAGTTTTTCTTAAACACGTTCTCAAGGTGAACCCCTCAGAATACTTTTCCACTGTGCGTATGTCCTTGTTCTGTGTCATTTCTGCTATCCGAGATCTTGAACATTAGCCTTTTCAGGCTCGAGCAATCTACTGTATCTTCAAGATGTGGTTTTCATGCAGGAGCATATTGATTCTCAGCTTTAGAAAGTGTAAACATTTTCCTCTAGGTCCTTTGAAAAATTATCTCTTAGCTTGGCTATACGATTATGTTCTGTCAACAACAAACTCGGTGATATACCCTCCAATGGTACTATCAAACCAATGATATACTGCTCTAGATACAACGTTGTCAACTCTCTTGACCTTCTGGATCAGTGTCAGTGTCCAAACCACAAGAGGTATAGATCTAATCTCGAACTGGGTATCATCTAACCTAGCCAACCATTCAAACAAATCTTGGTGGATTCCCCCAAAGAAGATCTCGTGAATGTCGGTGAAGATATATATTTGTATCCAATATTCAGTACTTAGTTTAGGGTTCTTTTTCTGGGCTTTAGTGAAGTCCCTCTGTTGATCCTCTATCCACTTTTGAATCTCGGTCTTTGATGGGAACCACCTTGACATTCCCTTAAACAGATTCCTATCCCAGCAATGGAACAATTTGTTGGCACAGGGATAGACCCGAGGTTCACTCCAATAGCACACCAACAAGCCCTAGATACTGGCCCTTTCGGCAACACCTGTGAAGCAGATGCAGTATCACCCGAAGCAGCTAAGAGGGGGGTTGCAGGACAAAGATGTCTACAACCAGGGGAATATCAAGTGGAGCTAATACAAAAATAATGCAACATTCATATATCTCTTATCAACTAGATCTACTATACGCAGTTATACATCTGATCTAACACAATAATGTAAATAACAGTGTAACAATGACAAAGATCCAGGCATCAATCACACATTCAACACAAAATATACATGGTTCACCCTCCCTCTAGGGATACATCCATAGAACTATGCTTATGATATATTAAGGTAGAGCTTACAATTTTGATCTGCACTCTTAGTCAACAAATCTTCTCTCCTCTTCTCTCTTTCTCCCACCTTCCTGCACACCCAGTTGTAGGACTTGATCTTCGCACCCAGCTGAAGATCTTACAATACCAGAAGGCTCTCACTCTCAGCACTCCTCTCTCTCATAGTATAATAATATCTCAAAAAACAATCAATATCAATACCCAACACTAGTACCGACCTGACCTAGTTCCTCTTGACCTCTATTTATACATTATAGTCCCTCATCGACAGCCTTAGGTCAAAACCTAGGTGTCAAAACCGTAATTACCCAAAACCCTAGGTGTCTAAAACCCTAGGTCAACTTGACCCGCCTTTTCAGGGCTTCGCCAGCCTGTCTTTCCTCTCTTCTCACGCGGTTCTCCAAAGCATCCAATGGTGGCTTTCTCTGCTTTTTGAGTTGTCTACGATTCTTTTCTCTTGTTGATCTGTCATCCCTGATCTCCTCATTCAATGACTTACTTTTCTGTACTTTGCTCCATCTTTTCTGCTATTTTTCTTACTTTGACCCAATGACAGTCACTGTGTCTCCCACGCAGTTCGCGTTTAACCTTTTCTTCCTCGATCTTCGCTTTCTTCCATAACTAAGGGCCAACAGAATATTCAAAACGTTTTTATCAGAGGAACTAGTTTGCCCTTTTGTTGCTTGGCTGAAATCAAGCATCTTTTTTGCTTTCTTCAATTTGGAAGAAGAAGGTAGCTCCTCTGCAATTACTGGGGAAATGGATATTCTTTTCCTTTTGCTGCTCTGTGGTGTTGAAGACTTAGTGGATGAATTTTTTTTTTTGTCTTTGGGCTAGGGTTCTAGTTCCAATTCACCCCAGAAAAGAAGATACTCCCAACTCTTATCCCTCCTCTGCAACTCTTCAAGCACTATAATCTTGATGAGGCTATGATGGGAGAGCCTACCCTACACCTTGCTAGGTTTGTCCTGGACCTGGTGTCTCATTTTTTTCAAGCTTCTGTGAAGGTAGAAGGGAAGATTCAAAGGGAATCTACCTGTAAAATGGTTCATAAGCTTGAAATGGTAGAAAATTACTCTACCATATCTACCTTCACATGTGATGTATACCTGAATTTCTTTAAGAAAATGTTGCCACTTTTCTTCCAAGAAGGATCTAGGGATATCTTTCTTCCAAGTGATACATTTGTGTTTAGGCTTCAGATAAGACCTGAATTCAATGTCTTTAGTGGTGGTTTATTTGAACCATCTTTCACCAGTCCTAGGCATCTTTGTTGCTGCTGCAACAATGGCTTCATTAACTTGTACCTCAATTGTTCCAACTCTGGCCTTGGCTCCATCAAAGGTCAATGAAAATGCCTCAACTACACCTTGATGAAATCCTTGGAGTTTTTCACAAAACTTGTAGAATCCAACATCTCTAAACATCTAGCAAATCTCAGGGTGATATTCCAGATATGTTATGTCATTGAGATCCTTCCTGAGAAGAGCTCCTCCCTTCTTCATTTGCAAAACAAATATCAACACTTGCAATAGAATGGAATTGGGTTTGGGGAGACAGAGTGGCGCTGATAGAGGGAAAATCAAAAATTGGGTAGAGGAAGGATGCATTGTATGGGGAACATATTGGATGAGAATTTTTATAACAAACCCTTAATACAAAATGAAAATCATATCATAATGATGACTGCATCATTTGATCAGGACAAACACCATGTGATAGATCAGGAAAAATGAATGATACGAGCTTATGGTGATAGGATCTACTAGATTAGGGTTAAATATATCTCACTAAATAATCATATATGACAAACAATCACTTGCCAGATCGTATCATGATCTAACTTCAGTCAATTTCGGCAGCACTTGAGATGATGATGGCACATGTAGTATCGACGTTTAAAGAGTCCAAGGGGATAGGCCGACCTTTGGAAATATTCTATGCTTTTGGCATCTTAAAGAGCCTCACACATGCCCTTTTAGTTGTTGAAAGTGACAGCTTTCGGCAGCTTAGAATGCTTTGAAAAATGGCCTTTAGCTGCCGAAAGTGAAAAATGAGAGTTTTTTCTAAATAAAAGTACAGACTCATCATTTCTTGAAAAGGTAAGTCTAAAACTCATCTTAAATACATTTAACTCAAAAATAACATAAAATATTTCATCTGATGATCCATCCTATCACCAACTAACCATAACTTGGGAAAAATTTACTTCAAGAGACAACAAGACCAGCAAGCCAGGAACTCCATCAAGAGACCCACTAATCATATATGAATCATCAGGACTCCTATCAATATAGGACACTAACAAATAGAAATTCCATTTGGCTTCCTTCTTTCACCATATGTCTTAAAAACTTAATGAGGAGGATGATTTAACTTCTGATAATTATTATCTTTAATTTGATACCATTCCCACATGTTCTAGAACTCGAAAAATGTGATCTGGGAAGAAAGAATTAAATTTTGGACTCTTCAACACATTCTGCGGCTCATTGGTATTGCTTTTTTCCCTTTAGCCGCCGAAAGTCAGAGATTTTTGTGGCTCATTACACTGTCAAATTTGCCACTTAGCTGTCGAAAAACCTAAAATAAACTTAGGTTTAATTTAAGAAGAAAATCAATTTATACATTGAAATACCATCTTTAAGATCTTGTCTCTGAGCCTTTAAATCTGAAGAAATTGAAAATGATTCTTCTTCTTAATGCTCGTCTTAACATGTGATTTGGAAATCATTAGCAAGTTATTTTTTATCACTAACGTAGTGTACTGTTTATCATTACCATGCCAAGGAATTGCTTGCCATATTTGATTGGTTGTATTCAAATTAATTTTCTTTACATCATCATTTTTTATGAGAATTAAAGTTGCCTTTACGGTTCTTATGTCATGATTTATTTTTCTCCCCAAACTCTTTCTTGCACTTCTATCAATTTTGTTCCTCAATTTTGATAACATAATAGTAGGTGGATCGCAACAAAGAGATTATTAGAAGATTCATTTATGTTTGGATGTTTATGTG
>SNQJ01S0241660.1:0-13454 GCA_010110895.2 Picea sitchensis
GTTTGTGAATGACAGGTTTATCTTCTTCATGAATTGAATTGTTATATATAAGTCCTTGCATAACAGGTTTCCCTTATTGCAGGAATTTATAATCATAAGATTGTTATGATTTTCTTTTATGTCTTGTATGTCCTGTAAAACACTTCAAGGAGAAGAATAGCCAATCGTTTATGAAAATCTTATGGACTAACCGGTGCAATTTTCTTCCTCCGACCAGCTTAGAAGTTATCATACACAGGGCAGATTTGGAGCGTTTCTAGGTCAATTAGTTTGTTGTTTACTGTTCTCATTAAATAGTTTATTTCAGATATAACTTTGATTAGATTTATATTAGATTGTTTAATTTCAGTAAATATATTAGATCATTTAATTTCAGTAACGTTTTATTTCTTTTCATAAAATAAAAAAATAAAAAAAGAGATTCTTGGCTGTCTTAGGGCAGAAAACACATGAGTTTTGCAGGTTTTAATTAAATCTGTTGGTTGTTTATAATGTACATTTGTGAATAAGTAATATTAGAGTTGATAATTAGATAGTTGATTTGAGTTATTATAATAGTTGTATTTAGTTTTAGTTTAATTAGTAGTTTGTTTTAATTAGATTAGTGTATTAGTTAGTTTTTAGTTAATTTCTTTTATTTAATTTCTTTTATTAGTTTTAATTAATTAGTTTTATTTCTTTTAGATTACTTAGCTCAGATCAATTCTCTCTTTGGTTTTCTTGAAAGACCTTAGAGCGGCCAACGGAGCCGTTAAACTCGTTAGGGTGGTCCATTCCAAACAGATTGGGTTATTTAGACAACCCCGGACCGGTTCCACTCTCCCAGTTGACGGACGGTCAATTTCGCCCGTCAACACAAAGTAAATGAACAAGAAAGACATCACCGACATAGAATAAGTCAGTCAAGTAAAAGAGATGGATCAAGAACTCCAGTCAGTCGGCTTACATATCGATCACATATCAACAGAGGGAACCTTGCCAATCTGGTCCAGGAATACGTTGACCAATAAAACATCGATGTCAACAGAGATGGAGCATTAAATCAGGGACAAATAAAATTCGATGTACACATTAATTATAGAAATGAATTTTGTACAACATCCCATACAACCACCAAATATACTGATACGTGCGACATTCAACAACAAGGTGTTGCATTTAATAACCGACGGGACATAAATGAATGACAAAATGACAACAATTTAAAATTCCACTCACTTGACCCACTTATACCACCAATATTTAATGACAAAAGAGAATGATATACGAGAACTAATGGATGCATTAAACTCGATAATTTCACCACCATTTATAAATTTGGAAGAAGCATATGACTTTGCCTCACTATTATTCTTGCCTCCAAAGATTACTATAGCGCAAAAAGAGTAGACAACTGAAATCGTAAATTCTCCAACACTACCAGAAACTAATAACCAGAATCAACAAATCCTGAGGATGAGAGGTCAAGTCGAGAGTGCAACAAAAGATCCAAGAATGAGGAATTTTTTTGATAGAACCACTGCAAATCTAGATGCAAAATATGCATCTCACAAAGATGGAGGAAATATAATAGAGAAAGCATTGGATAAAATTCCTATGGGAAATGGAGGAAGGAAGTTGGAAAACATAAATGGAATTGTTGGAAAAAGAAAGAATTTGACACATCCTTGGCACCCCACAAGTAGCTGACATGGGTCATTGGAAATAAGAAGCAACACAATTTATTGTTAGTCGATATCATCAAGGATAACTATGGTTAAATGAATCCATCACAATAATTGTTATCGAGCTAATTTTTAAGTGCAGACACAAATCAATCCCCTTAGCTTCACCACGAAACTAGAACAAAAAAAGATAGTACACTACCCTTTCCTTAGATTTCAACTATCAAATGAGAAATGGATCTAGAACATACCTTTTAAAATATCGAAGATCCAACTTCACCAATGCAATCCAAGCTCCGTCACAAGGCTTATGGAGAAATATATGCAAAAGAACACAAGCCAATGAAGACAAGAATAACATAGCCTACTTGATATGAGACTATGTATGTGATCAAGGAATCATACAATATGGACAAATACGATTCATATAGGAAAGAAAATTGCATCTGTATTAAATAATAGAAAGAGAGATTACAACCATAGCCTTGATGTACTAAGGTCCCTTCCAATAGTTCCTTGCTTCCCACACACTTCTGATCCATGGATTTTGTGACTGTAGATTTGATAACTACTCACAATTATTATCCAATCAAGCTGTAGCCAACTTTTCCAAGATAATTTCTCAAGCTACCAAAGAACTCCATCCAATGATAACTTTCTCCATGAGAGATCCTCTCCTTTTATAAGATGAAGAGGATAATATGAGGAGGTTAGGATGATCCCACTAAATTAGAAAAGTGAGTAAGATCCAAACCAATCGGAGGCCACCTCACCATAGAAGCTTCTCCTTCTAGAAGCATCGAGAAGATGTTTGTTTTTCCCACATATGCAAATCATCGCACCCTTATAATTGAGCAGAGTGTGACGACGTCGCAGGACACTTTAAGTGCAACAAGCGACGATATAGGATCGTCGCACCCCTAACATAACGTAGGGTGTGACGATCCTTATCAATAGTGTTTTTCCAAAGGAAAAGTATAATTTAATCTCTTGGGTAAAAAGTGTCTTCATTATTCTTCAAGGATTAAGGCCATTGATCCTTCTAAAGACAAAGGATATGTGTTGGCCCTTGACCAAGTTTTGGGAGTTTCTTGGTCATGTTGACCTATTTTGAGACTTTGACAGCTTGTCGAAGGAGGAGCACAAGATGAAGAAGATATCACGGGATATCGACCCCCTTTTGGGTTTTTGGGAATATATAACGAGAATGAGATGTCGACCCATGGGTTTACCCATGTTTAGGCCTATTTTGTATGCATAAATAGAAGGATAGGCAATGTATGTTGGTAGTAGTTGAAGAGAATAGTTCATATATGTGATGGGAATGCATACTAAGTGCGAGTAGAGTTTGAAAGTGCTTTATGCATGACTGTAAGAGACTTGCAGAGCTAAGTGCAAATCCTTGTAGTGGATTGTGGAGAGCTTTGTGCTGTAGCGCAAGGAAGAAATATCTAACGAGTTGCGTAGGTATTCTGACCTGTGAGGAGTAAGGGTTTTGATGTCTTTGTGCTTGTAACTGATTGATTTAAGACAATTAAGAAGAAGAGTTGGTGGACGTAGCCCCAGGGTGGGGGTGAACCACATAAACACTGTGTAATGTGCTTTGGGCTTTGTCTTGATGTGTTCATATGTTATATGATAAGTGCTTTGATATGTTTAGATAGATATACTTATGCTTAGTGCTAATGATAGGTAGAATGATAGACCTGATATACAGGGATATGCTCAGTGCTTGATCTACCAGATATGACCTATTTACTTATGATAAGTGATTAAATACATTGGATCAATGTTAATGCTGTGAAGTTCTATCTTATAAGAGAAGTGGTTATTGATTGTATATTGAGGAACTGATGATGCTAAGTGCTTTATTAAGTAGTGCAACCACAGATCTGAGTCCTAGCTAAGGTTGCAGACACTTGAGTCCTGCAACTACCCCTGCCTCCACCTCGGGTGAGACTTCATCTTCTTCGTAGGTGTTTCCAAAAGGGATAGTTGTTAGGGTTTTGTTGGTGCACTGCTGTAGCATTGAACCCTGGGTCTTCTCTTGTGCCCAACAAATGGTTCCATTGCCGGGACCTGAAACTGTGATTGCTAGGAACTAAGAAAGAAGAAGCTTTGTGTAAAAGAGTTGACTTGGAAGCTTTGTGGGTAGATATGTGCCCTAGTGTGCAGTATTCTACTTGACTTATAAATCTCTGTGCTAAATAAAAGAAGCTCAGATCTGAAAGAAAGAAGCCCGATATGAAGAAAAGAAGATTAGATCTGAAGAAAAGAAGCAAGATATGAATGCTTGGCACTCTAAAAAAGGTAAAAGTAAGAATATCTGATTAAAAGAGGTAATATCTGTAAGCTCTATTCTCTAATAAAGGTAAATATAGTAAATTTTTTTTTTTTATGGAAGCTTTTTGCTCTGTAGAAGTAAGATAAGTGGAAATTTTTGTTTCTAGAGTATGGATCTAGGTATGTTTAATAGAGTCTGTCCTAGTTTGAAAACTAGGGCATTAATAGATGAAATAAGGTTTGATATGAGTAGATCTGATAAGAATAGTGAAAGATATGTTATACCTATGCATAGAAAGAATGTTCGGACTAACGAATGGATGAAGGATGCTACAAATAATTTGTTGTAGGTTAGCTACCATGATCCTAGTGCAAAGTAAAGGAGAGGCTGGGGATCATTTAAAAGAAAGAGAGGATTGAACCTCTGTTATAGTTGCATAAGACCAGGACATCTTGCTAAGGAATGCCCTGGAAGAATACCTAGTTGCCTTTGTTGTAAGGCTATGGACCATGAAGAGCTGGATTGCCCTAGAATGATCTCTAAGCTTGAAAGAATGACTCTAAACTAGGAGGTAGATCAATAAACTAAGGCTATAACAAAACCCCAGAAATAATCAAAGAAAGTATTGTTGCAAATAAACGAAACCCTGAATGATCACCAACATATTAGATTATCAGAGTTATTTAAAGAAAAAGAATGAATTGAAGCAATAATAGGAGACTTCGACATTGACTCTGTTCTAGACGAAGAAACACAGGTGAATATCATGACAGAAAGAATGTGGGAAGCTATAGGGAGGCCTGCTATGATTCCTTCATTAGGAGGAATATGACTATTTAGAGGAAACATGGTAAACTTATGTGGGAATATTGCTCAGATACCTATGAACGTTAATGGAACTTCGACAAAGGAAGATTTTGAGATTATTAAGTTTATTGAAGACAATGCCCCATTTAACATGTTAATTGGAAAACCTTGGATTGAAAGAGCTCAAGCCAGACGAAAGGAAGAAGAAGAAGAATCAGAATAGAAAATGAAGTAACCAGATGAAGCTCACTGGAAAGAAGGATAGGAAACAAAGTAATAAGAGAGATAAGTTGCAGAAGGTTCCAGAGGGAACTTCGCAGAGAGAAAAATTGCATAATTGAAGCTTTGTCGGGATTCCAGAACAACGACATAAGTCACTTCACCATTATGAAGCAATATAGCCGTTGGGGCCGATATATCCATTCGACTCCCTCTTTGAATGGACATAAAAGCAATAAAGGTCCATCATCAGACCATTGGGCTACGCCATAATGGATCAAATAGGAGTTAGTGGAGGCTCATACCTGTTGTAAGCACACCGTTGTTGAGTTACCTATTTATCACGTCGTGCCATGCACCGATAACACTTTTGCTAATTGAGAATTTGAGCCCACAGACTAAGATGAGTTTATACAGTGATCATTGTGCTCTCACTCTCTATCTCATTACCGTGTCTAAATTGTACCCTGACCCCATGAATTGTTTACCTGGAGTGCGTATGTCGGAAGCATTGAGCACTGCAGAGAAAGATGCTAAAGAAGTTTTGATCGACTTGATGACTGAGAAAGCCATGTCGATGTCTGAAGTTATCCAGGCTTCATCCACAAAAATAGTGCAAGCGTCCCCATCCACTGCTCACGAATCTAGACCATCCCGTGAAAGGAAAACTAAGCACAAGGATTAATTAGTGAATGATAAGATGATTCCGAGCATTATACCTGCCTATCTACCACCTCTGAGTGGTGCAATAAACCGAGACAGTGTGCCCAAAGAATTTGAATATGAATTGGTCACTGCATACCTCCCGAAGGGGATACGCGTAGTGCACGCAGACCAAGATAAGATCAAAGCATTGAAGTTTAGTGACTTCAACTTCAGCGACAAGAAGGTATACAACATGTTCACCCTACACAGGTATCTGACCAGAACCAAGGGAAAGAAATCGAAGATCGTACCCTAGTCATGTACCATGAACCTCGTGCAGTCCACCCTCCTCAACGTTATGAAGATCCTGCACCTTGAAAGGCACCAAGAAGTGAATGCCTGCATCAAGTTGTTGTAGTCCTGCTACCATGGTGAAAACTTGTGGTTGAACCGCCGCATCACAGTGGATCCAACGTTGATAATTTTGATCATCAGGCTGAGCATGCAAGGACCTGACCCATAGGATTTCTATCTTGGGAAAACCATGGATGAGGCTATGCACAGAATATTAAAGATACCTACGCAGATGTCAAGAAGGGAATGCAAGGTTACAAGGTAGCCTCTATCCAGAGAAATGCAACGCACCTAGCCTACCAATTGATCATAGGGAATTTAGTTCGCAAGAACTGACCCACCCAAGTGACTGGATTTGTAGTCGACCTCACAGGGAAGTGCGTGGAGGGCCTACAAATGAATTGGGCAAAGTACCTTTTAAAATGACTGGAATTGGACTGTAGGGAAGCACAATATCAAGGATATGAGTTCCACTTCAGCTGGTTTCTCATCCTGATCACTTTCATCGCATGGGAGATGCCGAAAGGTGTGACCTTCCCAGACATCGATCCGTTTGAACCTCTCGCCGCGAAGTTCAGTACACTATGGTACTCAAATGACATGAACAAGTAGTGGCAATCAAATGTCGTCTTCCACACTTATTACAACCAATTGAAGGTAGTCATCCAGTCTACACCTCGTATAACCCCAAACACTCTCCATAGGTTCAGGCCCTTGATGAAATTCAGCATAAACCGCCACTTCATCTATATCACAGCATGTGTTGATGAGCATAAACAACAACTACAGTCGTACTACAAGTTGACGGAGGATGAATTGGAAGAGATTACCAAGGAATGGTCGATGAGCCTCCTTGTTCTAGTAGACCCTGTAGAGATATCTGATGTTGATAGTCCAGAAACTGCGACGGATATACCCATACCTAGAAAGACAAAGAAGACCGAAGAGGTCCCTGATTTAGACAATGCATCCGTGAAGACCGCTTCTATCTCAATAGAGAAAGGAGGAGATGGAAGAGAGATAGATGGCGCAGAAGTGGAACAAAAGAAAGGTGAAGTTACACTGCCTAGAGACAAGGAGGACCCCTTAAAGAAAAGGAAGGTTTCCCCTCCGAAACCTTCCTCAAGGAAGAAAATGAAAGCAACCAGGACCAAATTTGAGACCACCCTCACCTTAGATGACTTTGACTTCATCGTCGTAGCACTGAACAATGCTTCACTGGAGATAGAAGAGAAGCAGGAAGCCAAGTAGGAGGAGGTGTTTAGTTATATTAAGGAAGATCTCCAAGGGGTGCAACATGCCATACAGTCCAACCGGATAGTTTCCACTGCACCTCTGTTGGTAGGAACATCAGAACTAGGTGATGAGCCAACACAACTACACCACATTACTAATAGAGTCGAAGCTTGCCTTTGACGAGCTTAGGAAGAGACATCACAAGCCACCCAGGATTTAGCGCAAGTACAGAAAGACCTAAAGGAGAAACACAGTGCTGCAGAATGGGAAAATCTATCTCTGCAAATGAAGTGGGATGAAGAAAAATTACAGTTACAACAAAGCAAGGAACAGTTACTCGTCGAGAAACTCGAAGTTAAGGAAATGGTTCACAGAGCACTTTTCTCTGTGATAGTTATCGAAGTAAAGGTCGAAAAGAGAGTTCCCCAGTAGATGGAACAACTCAAAGAAATAATCCAACAACCCCAACAATGCATAGTAGACTTGGAGCTCCTCACTGTGCCCGAGAGCCCTCAAGACGTAAGGGACCAGCGAGAAGCAACTTCCTGTAGCACAGTTGACAGATTAAAATCTCTTGCCTTGGAGTGCAAGTAGGTGAGTAACTGAAGTGCCCATACTTATGAGAACCTCACTGAGAACCCAGAGTTATAGGCGTTGGAGTCGCAGCTCCAGGAAGCGAAGAAACATGCAGATAAACTACAGGCGTAGCTGAAGGCCCTGTTAGCTATAGATAGAATGAAGAGGTCTCATGAACAACGCACAACTCAACAAAAGATCCATATGCTTCAAAGAAAAGTGATGGAAGTCACTCAACAACTTCAACCTGTGCAAGATAAGGCATGCCAGTTGTTTACAGAGGTGGAGAACCAAGGAGCATAACTAGAACATCTCGTCATCACAACAGAACAATGCCTAGAAGAGCCAGTGAATGATGCAGTAATATAGGAGTTCAAAAAATAAGAGACCACAACAGAGCAGCAAGTTGAAGAAACTCAGGCCAAGCTCAAGGCATTTGAAGACAAAGTGATCAGACCAGAGTGACTTAGGATGAGTCACAGATGAGTGTTGGGAGCCTGTTGACCCTTGACCAAGTTTTGGGAGTTTCTTGGTCATGTTGACCTATTTTGAGACTTCGACAGCTTGTCGAAGGAGGAGAGAAAGACGAAGCGGAGATCATGGGATCTGATCCCTCTTTTGGGCCCCTTTTTGGTTTTTTGGGAATATGTAATGGGAATGGGATGTCGGTCCATGGGTTTACCCATGTTTAGGCCTATTTTGTATGTATAAATAGAAGGATAGGAAATGTAATTTGGTAGCAATTGAAGAGAATAGTGCATATATGTGATGTGAATGCATGCTAAGTGCGAGTAGAGTCTGAAAGTGATTTGTGCATGACTGTAAGAGACTTGCAGAGCTAAGTGCAGATCCTTGTAGCGAATTGTGGAGAGCTTAGTGTTGTAGCACAAGGAAGAAGGATCTAGCGAGCTGCCTTGATATTCTATCCTGTGCGTAGTAAGGGTTTTGATGGATTTGTGCTTGTAACCTATTGACTGAATAAAATAAAGAAGAAGAGTTGGTGGACATAGCCCCAGGGTGGGGGTGAACCACGTAAACACTGTGTTATGTGCTTTGTGATTTGTCTTGATGTGTTCATATGTTATATGTTAAGTTCTCTGATATGTTTAGATAGATCTGTTTATGCTTAGTGCTAATGATAGGTAGAATGATAGATCTGATACACATGGATATGCTCAATTCTTGATCTACCATATCTGACATATTTACTTATGATAAGTGCTTAAATACATTGGATCAGTGTTAATGCTGCGAAGTTCTGTCTTATAAGAGAAGTGGTTATTGACTATATATTGAGGAGCTGACGGTGATACGTTCTTTATTAAGTAGTACAACCACAGATATGAGTCCCATCTAAGGTTGTAGACACTTGATTCCTGCAACCACCCCTGCCTCTACCTTGGGTGAGACTTCATCTTCTTCACAGGTGTTGCCGAAAGGGCCGATAGTTAGGGTTTTATTTGTGCACTGCTGTAGTGTTGAACCCTAGGTCTCCCCTTGTGCCCAACAATAGGTTTACATAATTAATGGTCATACAGGTGACAAAAATAATGTGTAACAGATAACCCACCAAAGTATGAAGTTAGAACAGAGTGATACCTCAAATACTTCGTCGAGTGTGTGTAGGGAACAAGGAACAATCGGTCAGAAACCTGCCAACAAACAAGGAAATACAATAAAATGATATATCATCACTGAGGTAGGCATTCCCATACTCAGAATACAAATGAATCAAAGCATAAATTCCGACATGAAAATATCCATGTCAAGTAATACAGGTCATGGTCACCAAACATACATTGTGGATCCATGCCATTAGGACTCAAATCTGAACATAGCTACCAAAAATACACTGTGGATCTATGTATTAAAGAATCAAATTTGAACATAGCCATGAGTCATACAATGTGGATCTATGCAACACTACAATCTGAATATACTCTAATGCAACCTAAGTCTGTCAGAAACAATTCAGGGCCTTCATCTCCACAACTCCATAGTATGAATCTAACGATGTGAATACATGTGATGAAGTCGAACATGGTAGAAACTACTTGATTACCGATCATTAATGAATACCATTAACAAGTGAGAGGGAAATCACCATTAATGTCAATGAATCCCAAGGTACTCTAGTACAATCCAATGAATGTTACTTAATGAGATGAAGTTGAACACTCGACGGAATCTCCCGATTAGGGGTCAAATGATGAAAACCCACTGTTGAAAGCAAGGAAACCTACCATTGAGGCATGCAAGTTCCAAGGTACCAATTAGTTTCTAAGTCAAATTCCTAGATAATGAATTGAAGTCGACAGAAAAAGACTCATTGTAGGAAGGCCTTATTGTATCCCCCATCAATGACATGAAACGAGTAACAAGATTTGAAGTATATCAGAGTAAGATATGATTTAGGACTGACTTAGGGATAACCGCTGCAATAGAAGACTTAAGGACTGCGAAAATGGCTGACGTAATAGAATGCTTTCCGGGTTGAGCTTCTCTTTGAACATATTGACAACACGACAACTGTCTTGGAAACAAATAATCAACAACATGGATTGTAGACCAATTTGTAATCTTATAAAGGAGTATGAAATAGAGACAGGCAGATTTTCCAACCTAGACACAAAGCGAGTGAAATGGTGTCATGTTCAAAAGTGACTCTTCCATAAAATACAGGTTTAGGTACATTTATTTCCCAATTCCCCCCCCCACCATTTATGGCACGTACCTCTTTATTTTTACACAAGCTTGAGGAGGATAACATATGCTTGAACTATAAGCTCATCCTTCGGATGAGTCCTTCATAGTATATTTAAAAAACCCTAGGAAGGAGTGGTTCGGTCCCATATGGGTCTTTTGATGTTTGTTTTACAAGTCCAAGGAAAGAAAACTCAGGGGTTTTTCATGTTTAGAGCGTTTGAAATACACTTAAAGATAACTCTATCAATATCGTTTTTTGTAAAGTAGTCTGATGAGACCGAAAAATTGATAATATACCGCTCAACAGATGTTTTCTTCAAATACTTTAACAAGTGTGAAAAAAAACAAGATCGCTCAACCATATTTTCATGTTTAGAGAGTCTGAAAAGAGCTTAAAGAGAACTCCACGGGGTTTCCTTTTTCATATAACCTTTACGGGTCGAAAAAAGTGATAAAAGTATACTTGGTTACATTCTCATTGATTCACGAGTAGGAGAAAGAACAAAGACTAAGCTCGAGATAGTTTTCATTTTTACACAAGCTTAAAACAAAACAAAACTATGCTTGGGATATATTTTATTTTTACACAAGCTTAAAACTAAACAAAACTATGCTTGTACCTAGTTTCATTTTTACACAAGATTGAACCAGAGGAAACTATGCTTGAGGTAGGTCATTTCATTTTTACACAAGCTTGAACCAGAGAAAAATATGCTTGGAGTTCCCAACACATAACACATGGATGGTTGATACTTAGCCCCCATCTTAAGAAACTAGTGGCTTTAACTCCAACATGAAGTCCAGAGGCTGTAATAATTCCCCCCCAAGCTTCATTTCATCTAAAAACACAAGAAGATGAAAGGAAGCTTCAAATACTACATGTAACGAAGTACTGGGGGAAATCTATTTCATTTTTTAATGAGCTTGTTACAAAGAAGAAAAACTATGCTCGCAAATCTATGTTCAATCCCCAAACCTCTGTTTCATTTTTTAATGAGCTTGACATAGAAACAAGAACTATGCTCATAAGCTCTGTTTCATTTTTTAATGAGGTCTCTACAGAGACACAAAACTATCCTCATGAATGGTTTCATTTTTTAATGAGCTTGAAATCAGAAAACCATGCTCAAAGCTAGTTTCATTTTTTAAATGAGCTTGAAATCAGAAAACCATGCTCAAAGCTGGTCTCATTTTTTAATGAGATTGAAATCATAAAACTATGCTCAAAGCTGGTTTCATTTTTTAATGAGCTTGAAATCAGAAAACCATGCTCAAAGCTTGTTTCATTTTTTAATGAGCTTGAAATCAGAAAACCATGCTCAAAGAACCACTTCTTGATCACATATTCCAAGAGGAAAATGTTCTAGAAGAACACAATGTCAAGGGAAAAAATTTGGTCATGGCCTCCAAGAGATCTTCACTTGACGGAAGAAACACACTTTGGAAGGAACACATGTCGAGGGTTGCAATAGGGGTAAGGAGATCATGCTCCAATAACCCTACCAAAGAGATTAAGATGTCAACTACCGGATCCAAGTCACAAGGGAGTGAGATTACAGTGAGAGGCTCATCTGCATCGACAACTAAAGGCATGGTAGACAACGCCACATAATTGACCTATGGTGGGGGTTATATTGACTGCATATATGAACTGTTTAGGGAGGTCATTGAGTTGATGGTCAAGTCAAGGCCAACGAACGAAAGTTGATCAATAGTCACAATTATTCCATCGTACAGGAAATATATCACACGGAAAAGAGTGGACACAATAGATTTAATGGAATAGACATAGTCCCTCCCAAGGATTAAATTGAAATATAAGGGGTCTTGGACTACCATGACATCAATAAAGACAATTTTCCCTCCCAAAGTTACAGGAATCCGAGGAAGGAATCCTAAAGGGTGACTAGTTGTTCTGTTAAAATCTAACAGATTCTGTGTAACTGGCACAAGCTGAGGATAACCCAAAGCTTTCCAATCAATAGAGGAAAAATAATAACGAACGAAACTTCGCCTATCAGAATCTGAGGAACATCCCGTCCACAAACCTGTACTATAATATTGAAAGGAATATGAGAGGGAAGACGAGGTCTAGTAAGCGCACCCCAATAAAAAAGGATGGCCTCATTACTAGGAGGAGGTTCCACGGGAGAAGGATGAATTCCCCCCAACACGATAGATTCTGTATCAATGAGAGAAATATGGGCAATATCAGGTTTAATCTCTAGTGGGAGAGTAGGATCGACCGATGATGAGATCATATCGACCACTTAGGTTGCATTCTCCAAGAGGAGAATGGGGTCAACGGATGGAAAGGGATTGACTGCTTGGGTTTCACTCTTTGGCGGGAGAGTGGGATTGATTGAGGATGGGCTCATATCAACCACTTTGTCAATTGGCTCAACTAAGGACATGACCATATTGATGACATGATCAACTGAATTGACCGACGAAGGGACCAGATTGATCATTCCATCAACTACAGTGGGGTTGAGAGAAAGCTTATGGTAAGCAGCTAGAAGTTGAGGCTGTGAAACAGTCATGTCTTCCAATAATTTTGAGGCTTCATCCATACAATGGAAAAGGTGATTTAGATGAATTCTTTTGCATAACATACATGGGAACTTGACTCTACTTTTCCTCTTCCCAATGGTATCTTGACTAGTTGACAGGAAGTCATCAACATGTTGTTCAGAAGCTGACGACATGGGTTGGCGAGGGCGTGTAGACCATTATTCTATAACCTTGGATACACCAGGTCAATCCTTAAGAAGATTGATACCCTTACAAATCCCACAAGGGTACTTGGGCTTACGGGTTGTTTGGGTGATCTTGGCATCATCAACACTCCCAGCACGATTATTAGTAACTAGTGGTTTTCCAACATGTTTGGTAGTGGTTGGAAGTTTGGACCCTTATTTATTTTTCTTCTTATTAATATTCTTTTTCTTCTTCTTCTTCAC
>SNQJ01S0241661.1:0-13454 GCA_010110895.2 Picea sitchensis
TTGCTTTCACAAATGTCTGGTTCTGAAGTGATATTGCTTTTGTCCAGTACTATTATTGCTGTCACAAATGTCTGGTTCTGAAGTGATAAGGATTTGTCCAATATTATTACTGCTTGCACAAATGTTTGATTCTCAAGTGATATGTTTGCTTTTCACTGACTGAAAATGTCACATACCATATGTGTAATAATACATGGTAGATACTCCATATCAGAATAATTAGAAGCACATCCTTTTGCAAAATAATAATATTTTGTTAGTAATAATTATATTCGAGATTACTTATATTTAAGATGTTTATTTATTTATTTATATAAAATATACAATATTTTTTTTGGATAGATAGTTAAACAATTTGAATTAATTTTCAGTTTATCTAGATGTTTTTTATTTTCATTTACATTAATATAGATTTATCTTAATTTAGGATTTATCGTTTAAGGGATCAAATTTTTGGAGAGACAATTTTTTTTTAGTGCAAAATTTGAGGAGAGGTTAAAGGTTTTAATGCTATTGTGTTCAACACATAGTTTTTTATTTACTCAATATTGTCAACTCCAAAGTACATTTTTCACATTTTATATATCTTAATATTATAATTGTTTTAATGTGCAAATACTAATAGATAAATCACCTATTGTTTTAGCTGTAATGACCAAAAAAGTAATTTCTTAGAACACTTAGACAACGCCATTGTTTTATGTTATATGGTTATCACTGAAATCAATGCATGTTATTGTTTTATGTTATATCATTGTTAAAATGAATACAACTATTTGATTATGCTAAAACATTTTTTATTGTATCATCTCTTAAATCAATGCATTTTTTTTTTGCCTTAAATCAATGCAACCAATTGGTCTAATTCATTTATCATTATGTTAATTTTATTTATATGGTTTCTTCAATTAATTAATGCACTCAATCATTTTTCATAGTATTATAAAATTAATGCTCATATTACTCTAATACTAAATAGTAATAGTAATAATAAATGCCAAAATAATAGTAAATTTATCAAAGTAATAATAATATATTAAAGTACTTTTAAATATATTAAAATAATGATATATAATAGTGTGTAATTTTTGTTTTTATTAAAGTGATGTCACTTCTGTGAGTATTTTTGTTTTTATTAATAATTTCTTAATAATAATAATTAATCTTGTTTATATTAAAATATTTTTTATTTGTATTTTTTTAAATTATTTAATTTATTTATTTTCAGTGGTCAACTTGTATCAACATGAAATGACCAAGTTAGTTACATTTTAATTTCTTTTACTTACATAAAAATATCAAGCTAATTACATTTCAATTTCTTTTACTTACATAAAAATATCATTTCATCAAATTATTAATGAATTACTCGAGTTTTATTGATTTTATTAAGCTGAAAGGCGTACANTAATAGGTTTTTAGTTCTTAATACATTTTCTATGGACAAGATTAAATATGCCTAGAATATTCTTAGTAGTCACAATAAATGAATGGCTCTGATTTCATCCATTAACTTCCGAGCTGTTATAAAGACATCCATTTATATATTTACTTTTTTACATTTACCTAATTGTGTTTAAAAATTACTGTGTTCACTAACTTATTGCCACGTCTACCTGATTAAAAAATATTAAGATATTCGCACAGAGTGGTAGCCACGTTTCTATGCTGACCATGTTTCATTTCATTTCTGTGCTGGGGGCATTTAGTTTCATTTCTGTGCTGGGGGCATTTAGTTTCATTTCTGTGCTGGCCACGTTTCGTTTTAATATGCCTTTCTGTGTTAATCAACCACGTGATTGTGGTTGTGCTAGTTTTATATAACAAAGAAAAAAGAACCAACATTTCTCTAAATTAAAAGTGTAATATATACACACATAATAAAGTTTCATATATGTTACATGTTACATATATGTTATAGGTAACATATATGTTACATGTTACATATATGTTATAGGTAACATATATGTTAGATGTTACATATATATTACATCTAACATATGTGTTACATGTTACATGTAACATATAACATCATGTTATATGTTAGATGTAACATATAACATGATGTTATATGTTACATGTAACATATTATGTTATATGTTACATATAACATGTAACATATGTATATGTAACATGTAACATATAACACATATGTTACATGTTACATATACGTAACATATATGTTACATAACATACATGTAACATTATTACGTTACATGTAACATACAACTTGCATGTTACATGTAACATACAACATACATGTAACATATACCATACATGTATTATGTTACATGTAACATATAACATACATTTAACATATACCATACATGTAACATATAACATACATGTAACATCTAACATAGATGTTACATATATGTTACATAACATATATGTTATTTGTAACATGTAACATATATATGTTATATGTAACATGTAACACATATATGTTACATGTAACATTTTTCCAAATTAAAAGTGTAATATATATAGTCATGAAAAATGTTGGCAACAAGTTTATATAATAACGAAAGACTATGATGGTTTATTAATGTCCATTGATATTAATTTTGGTCTATGAGACTTTAAGAAGGTAAAGATTTTCTTGTTTGCTTTAAAATTTTATTTTATTTTATTGTAGAAAAGATTGAAGGGAAACATTCCTAAATCATCATAGTTTTGATGAGTTAAAAGGTTAGGAAGGTCACTAATCTAAAAAATATTTTGAAATTGAGATTTAATGTGGGCATAGGCTGGACATTCTAAGAGAAAGTGTTTTTCATCTTCAACCCTCTTAGTGTTACAAAGATAACATATTCTTTCATCCGAGGATGTTTTAGGAATTTTTCAATGCACAGTTTCACTATGGGGCTTGTAAGAGTTTGTTATTATTTTAGCAATGTTGATTTTCTTGTTTATGTTAGTTAAAAACAAAGAGATATTTATGATTTTTTATATTATGATTAATCACCTCCTTATAGTATCTTACTTTTCTCTTATCCTTTAATTCTTTATCATATCAAAATTTCTCCTTAAATTTAGATGTAATAATATTTTTAATATTATCAATATTCTACATAGTGACCTCTTCCATTGTTCCCCAATGATTTAACCAAGACTTGACATCTTTATGCCAAACTTGCTTCATATAGAGTGTTAACTAGGGGTTGAAGCAATCTTAGGAAGTCATTTATCTTCTATGTTGTTTATCTTGTTCTTGTACATTAGGTATCTAGTCATAACTATGCTCTCAATGGGGAAAAAATTGTTTCCATGAGGAGGATGGGATAGGGGTGTATTACCTTTAATTTTAAGGTTATAAGTTATAAAATGCTTCTACATGTGTTTAACATTTCTCCATGATTCTCTAGAGTTGTTATATCCCCAAACTTCACAACCATATAAGATAACATGATTGATGAGAGTCTTACATACATGAATTTTTGTGAGTCTTACAATAGATACTAATGATAATAAACATTGTTTTTTTCCCAATAACTTTGCTAAAATCTCTTGTATGAATGTTTATATTCATGAGATTTTTATTTGTAGAAAGCTATTTGACCTTATTATCCTTTTCTCCTTATTCTCATCATCTTCAAGTTAGGTTTAGAACCTAGTGAAATAATTCTATTTATATCAAAACTTAATTATTAAAATGTATAAAATATCCCTAGTTTCGACCCTTGGATTGTATTGGATGAAATTATATGCCAAGTGTTATTATTATTATTTATAGAAGTGGGTATTTTTTAATTAAAAGGGGGTTGTGGTTGAACCATCCAACTGATTAGTACAAAATTTATAATGTAAGACTGTCCTAAAGACTTCAAAGTTCTTCAAAATTTCAATAAAATTACTTCCTATTTGCATTGTTCTTAGATTTTTAGCATTATAATTGACTACTTGGCTTGTATATAGCCTTACATATTATCCTACTAAAAATTGTCTTGTAGAGAATCATAAAATTCGGAGATTTTGGGTCCATACCCACTCGAGATATTCTTCTTGCTATCGACATTTGACAAGAAGTATGTTGAGGTTTGATTCCTTGCTTGCTCCATGTACTACTGAGCAGTGTCTTGTTTTTTACTTGGCATTTTGTCTATTCCAAGCGAACTGATAAAGGGAACAAAGGAGATCTCTTTAATTCCTCATATTTGATCCTTTGATCCATTTTTATCTTCAAGATTCTATCTCGGAACATTCTGACTTTCTCCTAAACTTCCTCTAATATTTGGCTATTACTTTCCACACTAATGTCCAACTGTATCTGCTTGTACTTGATCTTCTCTATCTCTGCCTTCTTTTTTTTATCATTTTCCACACTGCATCTCATGATTTTTTTTCTTTTAATATTTTCTCCAACCCTTCCATTTTCTCACATACAATGACAAGCATTATTGACCTTCATGGTTATGATTTCTCATTTAAACATTCCACTATAGAGTTCCAAAATTTCACAAAATGCATATGTTCCTATGTACCAAGAGTTATAATGATATGAATCAAGTTATATAAATGATCTTATATGAAATAAATGTAAATTCTTATATGAATTCCTAGTGCAAATATCAAGGCTAAGGCCCAACAAGTGAATATTTAAGAAATGTGTTTTTCCAATTAATATGTTTTGGGTGGCCTGCTTGAGAATTATGGGCTTGCCATGATACTCTTAGGCAATGTAAATATTATTTTGAAAACTAATATGAAGGTCCAAGATTAGTTTCAAAGGCGTGAGAGGTGTTAGGGTCGATGGGAAGAGGAAAGGTGGGGTTTAAAGAGTTGAGAAATAATCCAAAGTTTTTTGAGTTGTCTAAGGCCTCCTAACCTTCATTTTTTCACCACGTGTCTTTTTAAATATCCCAACCACCAATCATTGAATGGGGTGGTGGTGGTTAAAGATATACTTCACATAGTTAATGAGAGCAAGGGGTTGAGTACAATCATTGAGGAGTGTAAGAGATTCCATCTCCATAAGGATTCGAATTGCAAGGATATTCAAACCATATCTTTTCATGTGTCCTCTCTTCATGCATTCTAATTGACCATTCCTATTCACTTATTCTATCCATTCGGGGGATTCTATGTGATGGATGGGTTGGGATGTTCCCATGATATGTTGTAGACCGTAGTTAGAGTTTGTAAGTGATTGGTTAGTGTTGTGAATTTGAGAGAGAGAGATGAAAGAGTGCAGAGGGACATAAAGGATGGGTTAGATAGTAAACCATTTCCATTTCCCCATATAGTGTTGCTCATTGAGTGCTCAAGAGTTAAGAGATGACTTTGTTGGATTGACCCTAAGGTAGACAACATATTGGACTCCTTCTAATCACACTAAGAACATTTGAAGATGGAGGAAGGTTTGTAGAATTATTTTTGTGAAAATACCTTCTAGTATGCATGGGGACTATTTAAAATACTCAAGGTTATGTCCCTAGTGTTATGCAGAATGAAGGGAGTGTCATGCGTTTGTGTTGGTTGGAGGTTGCTTGGACACTTTTTGTAATGAATGGTTTGGATGGGCATGAGAGAAGTGGGTTGGGAGAGTGTCCTTATCCTATTTCCTTCACCTCAATGACCTCATAGCCCGGCATGGGGTGGAATTCATATAGTATTTCCTATTATTGGGTGGAAAATTATCGCTAGTAGAAAGTTTCCTTTGATCATCTTATTCAAAGATAAGTGTTTCAATTATTGATTTCCCTGCATAATTCTACTTTTTTACCCTTGGTATGATTATGAATGAACTGGGTAATGGAATTCGTGGATGTTTGATGTGTTGCATGGATTAACTATTTGCTTGATGAGTTCTAAATCCTTTAGATTTTATTTGGCTTGAATTACCTTCTACATTTGATTTTTATGTAAGCATGATGGTTTCATTGATAGGATCCTTTGCTATAGGATTTTATATGCCTTAATGTTTATTTGGATATAATTTACAATATGCATTTAATGCTATATTATGCATTCGAAGATGGATGGCATGGACTAGATCTAGTTTGAGTTGCTTATGTAAATTGGTGTCGTTGCAAGCGAAACATCGATATGGAGTAGTGTCATTTGAATGAGCCTTTGAACTATAAACATCGATATGGAGTAGTGTCATTTGAATGAGCCTTTGAACTATTCAAGTTCAAATGCTACTTGAAGCCTACATGATTGGTGTTGAAATCCAAACCCATATGTCCATTCAAAGTGGTCACTCAGACTCTATTTGACTCAAAGTGTTCTTTGATACATTGAAAGACCCCTTTGTAGGCATTCAAAGTATTGTCTTTGAATGAAGGCATATTGCCTTTACCTTGTTCATTTTGAATTCAAGGAAAACTTTGAATGTGGCACAATGGCCTATCAACTAGGTTTTTCAAAAATGTTCAATGCTCTGTCGAGTGCACCTTTGAAAGAAGCCTAATGAAAACTTTTGGAATGACATGTTGGTCTATTAGGTCATTGGAATGTTTTTTTTTTTTTTGGTACTTTGGCTCAATATCCTATTAGGGGAATTCAAAGGTGTATGAAATATGGATGATGGGGCATTTTGTATTTTGGTTTGACGACCTTTTATTGCTTCTTTTCTTTGAAGGTTGGAAGTTGATTTTTTGAAGAGGCGTGATAGTTCATCGTGGCCTTTCAAAATATGTTCTTTCTAAGAGGCCTTATGGTATACTGGGGGAAATCAAAAGACGATCTTTTGAGTTGGCCTAATGACCTATCAGGGGTGCTCAAATTTTGTTCTTTTGAACTAGCCCCCGATGTCTTGTTGAGGGAATTTGAATGTGAATATTTTAGATTGATGCATTGGTCTATTAGACGTAATTAAAAGACGATATTTTGATTTTTCATGATGGTCTATCAAGGGTTATTGAAATATGTTCTTTAAATTCGTCTTGACAATCTATTGAGTGAATCTTATGAGCATGGTCAATGGCCATCTTTCAAAATATTTTGATGGCTTTTCCATTGAGGAGATCTTTCGAAAGGGAGGAGATATTCCAAATAAGGTCAATGGCCTTTACCTGCACATAGGGAACATATTTAAGAAGGGCTCGATGAGATCTTTTGAAACCATTCAACGCGTTATTCAAAAGAGGCTCGACGACTTGGATGTGTGCATGTTTTAAAAGTGGCCAATGGATTGTTTGAATGTGATTGATGGATTTGAATGTTTCTTTTGAATGAGTTAAGATAAGGGATTTTAAACATGTATGAAGAAGCTTCAGAGAAGGATTGAACCTTGGCAAGATGAATCTTTTGAGACCCTATTCATTAGAGAAGGAGATGTTAGAGGTTGAAAAGGCTAAGTTTAAAGGAAAAAATGAAAAAAATGTTTCTTCTTCTCAAATGTTCTATAGAAGAAAATGAGTATGTTATAAGTGGTATAAAAGCTCATGTCACAACACTAAGGCTTATCGAGGCCTCTAAAAATTGTTAACTTGAGGCCCCACTTTTATTTGTATTATGCATTGATGAGTTGGAACTAAAGGCTTATTCTGATTTATGGATTGATTCTTTCCTAATGCATGGTCTCCTATGTCATTTCTTTGTTTTCACATTACGCTTGAATATTAGTTTGAAAAGTTTCCTTCCTTTGTCTCCTCACTTGTTTATTTTCTTAAAGGCCTCTCTCTTTTATAGATGTTTTTAATTTATTTCGAGATTTTGGTGGATGCATTATAAAACTTTTTTAAACATCAATATTTTTATTCTCTTCTAATACTATTAGAGTGTTTTCAAAAATCAATCTTTTCATCTTCCCTAACATTAGTGGAGTGATTTCAACGATCGATATGGATTTTCACTTATCAATTTTTTTATTTAACCTCAATATCATTGGAGACCATTTTAAGATTGAAATTTCTCTTCGGCTTGCGACCATCATAGGAGATAAATATTGATCTTTCATTTTATTCCAATGTCTTCGAAGGACATTTGAGTATGGATTTTTCTATATTATTCCAATGGCTAGGATTTCTTTCGAACATTATGTATTTAAAGCCATCTTTAATGGTGTCGCTCGTGTGTATCTTTCAATTTGACTTAGCCAGACATAGTGGATTGTAGTTTGTGCGATTATTAAGACAACGAACTATTTGCTATTTCGAATCATTTCGCATCCATAGTTTAATTTAGAGCACAGTTGTGCCATGTGAATTAGTAAACTCGTTTGATTCAAATTATTGATTAGCTTTTTTTTTCTCGTTCCAAATTCATGGTTAGCAACTGCTAGGTAAGTTTGATTTTATTTTTGCTTTGAATTATGAGTTATCTATACATTTACATGCAATGATTTTGAATTTTGTTTCAAATTTCGAACAATAGACACTCGAATTGAAATGGTTTACTCATCATTGTTATATCAAAATTCTATAAATTGAGATTTTTTTTATGTCTCTTATTCCCAATTATTTTCATTTTTCATTTCGATTAAGAGTTTCGCAACTTGGTTGCTAGTCTCCTACCCAAAATCCACTATTCATGATGACTTAAACTATGTATTTTAGAGTTCACACTGATCTTTAATTGATTTTAAGATGGCCTTAAACTATGTATGTTCACACTTGATCTTTAATTGATTTTAAGTTATACCTCTTAGTTGAAATTAGGAATATTGATCTTTTGACCCACCATAGAATCTAGTTACCATTTTTATTCTTTATTGGTGATACTCATTTAAAATTGGGGTTTGTGTTGATTACATCTTCGCATGTTACTTTTCTTGCTTCAACGTTTAAGCCTTAGCATGCAACTTTAAGAAAAATGCATTGAATTCCTTATTTGGATTGTATTGAATTTGTATTCAAAGTTAACAACTTTAAGATAATTTACTTTTGGAACGATGGTCAGGATTATATACATGCCTCCTAAAAAAGAAACTCTTAAACATCTGTTATGCCAGGCATCACAACCTCCCTTTTTCTTGTATCTTTGATTGTAAAGCCTCCTTTCCAAGAAAATGAGACCCCTCTTGTCTTTTATAAGAGCCTTTGTTATTGGATATATCGGTAAATGCAGACATAAACTGATCTCCCTAGATCCACCTAGATCTAAAACAAAACAAGACAAGACATGGCACTTTTCCTAATCTATAATCATTGAATCTATTGTCAAAGAAAGGATGAGTAACATACCTTTGAATATTGCTTCCTTACGTCTCTGTTGTCCCTGCTTCCTTCCGGTGCTCTTGTGCTATTGATCCTGCAATGAAACACAAACCAACCAAAGTGAAAGCAATAATAGTTTATTCAATGAAGACTTATACATGTGATCAAGGAATCATGTAATACAATGAGAATGATTTTATGGGAAAGAAACATGCCACTATATTATATTAAGAGAAAGTGGAAGATACAACCAAACAACCTTGATGTCGCTAAGTTCCCTTTCGGTGGCCCTTGCTCTTGACACAGACACTCGCTCCAAGCTTGCATGAAGATGATCCACAATAACTTGATAAGTTGAGATGAAGCCTTCAAGCATCTGATGTAGAGTACCTCACACAATTCACAACCTATTCAACCTTAATCATTCCTTACTTGCTCTGGCTTAATACTTTTGCTCACTTAATGCTTAACCTTTTCCATGAGAAATCCATCATTATATAGGAGAAAGAGAGATGGTTAAAGAGATCAAGATGATCCCACCAAATCAGATAGACGGGTAGGATCTCAACCACACAGATGCCACCTCATATTCTAGAAGATTCCTTCTAGAACTTTCATGAACTTCTTCCTTTTTCTCAGTTTTAGAACGTTGTCACACCCTGTCTATATAGCATCCTGCGAAACCCCCACAGGCTAGGTTTAGAGCAGCTTGCAGAAATCAACATTTCCGCACTGTATAGTACTACTAGCCTGCGAGATCCCTCTAAAAACAAGCCTTGTAGAGCAGGAAACCAATTACTTTTCTCATGGGAACGATCCTTTTGAGAGGATGAATACATGCTTGTAGACACATCACCAGGGTGACCAAAATAATGTGTAACAGAATGCCCCCCAAAGTATGAGGTTGGAATTTATGACAGACAAAATACTTTGTAGAACGTGTGTGTGTGTCAGAAACGCGGAGCACACCAACCGGGAACCTGTAAACAACGAAGCATTTGCGCAATATTATACCATTTCCGAGGTAGGCATTCCCATGCTTAGACTACAAGTGATTTAAACCATACATGTCAGTCATGGTCACCAATCATACACTGTGGATCCATGTCATCAAGATTCTACATATGCACCATGAATACACTGTGGATCTATGCTCTAGAAAACTCTAATTCATACATAGCCACGAGACATACAAAGTGGATCTATGTGTCAATACAAATAATAAATATTCCATCACAACCTGGACCAAAATGATGAGATCCAAGGTCTTCAATCCTATCATCCGTAAGTACAAATCTAGCCATGCGATTACAGGTGTTGAAGTCGAACATGGCATAAACCACTTGATTACCGGTCATTAATGAAAACCGTTAACAAGTGCGAGGGAAATCACCATTGATGTCAATGACTCCCAAGGCACCTCAATACAATCCATCGAATGTGAATAAATGAGCTGAAGTCAAACACTCAATAGAATCTCTCGATCAGGGACCAATGATGTGAATCCACTGTCAAAAGCGAAGAAACCTGCCATTGAGGCATGCGGGCTCTAAGGTACTAAATGATTTATAAGTCTTATTCCCGGATGATGAGTTGAAGTTGACAGGAAAAGACTTGTCACAGGAGGGCCTTGATGTATCCCCCATCAATGACGTGAAATAAGTAACAAATATAGGGTAGATCAAAGTATGAAAATGATTCGAAACTGACAAGAGGAAGGCCGACATGGTAAGAATTGATAATTGCAGATGGATGACTCGATAGAAGGTGTGTGCAAGGTTGGAATTCTCTTGAACATATGAACGACGTGACAATGGTCTTGGCAGCATTGACTCAAAGACGACCCAAGATATGAACTTGCAGAAGGTCAAACGAGAGACAAATGAATTTCCCAAACCGGGTTCAATGACGAAGGGGGTGTCATTTTCAAGAGTGACTATTACTGCCACTAAACACAAATATATAGACACATTTCTTTCCCAAATTTTCCTCCACCATTTCTGGCGAGTACTTCTTTATTTTTACGCAAGCTTGAGGAGGATAACATATGCTTGTTGATGTAATCTCATCCTTCGGACGAGTCCCTCAGAGTATGTTTAACGAACCCTAAGAAGGAGTGGTTCGGTTCCATATGGGTCTTTCGATGTTTGTTTAATGAGTCCAAAGATAGAAAACTCAGGGTTTTTCATGTTTAGAGAGTTTGAAAAACACTTAAAGAGAACTCTCTCAGTTCATTTTTCGTAAAGTAGTTCGATGAGACCGAAAAAGTGATAAACTATCGCCCATCAAACATTTTCTTCAAACACTTTTACGAGCGTGAAAAGAACAAGGTCGCTCAACAATCTTTTCGTTTTTATGGAGCATGAAAAGAGCTTAAAGGATACTCCATGAGCTTCTTTTTTTGTGTGTTACCATGACGAGTACGAAAAGACGACAAAAGTATACTCAGTTTCATTCTCATCAATTTTCGAGCATGAGAACGAAGAAAGACTAGGCTTGAGGTTTTTCTGAAAAACCTTAAAAAGTACTTGTACATGTGACAAACAGAAAAACAAATCAAGAAAAATATACGTATTTCATTGTTCAGGATCCTAGTTCTTCCATCTGCGAGAAAACAAAACACTCACGAGACCATTAAACCTTTAGGTTTTGGAGAAAATGCATAAAATAATACGAAATATTAATAGAAAAAGTAAAAAATGAAATAAATATAGGTAAAATCTCTTTTTTACTATTTCATTTGCATTTTGCCCAAAACTTGCCTAGAAACCCTATTTTTACCTCAGACTTCGGCTTTCGATTGCGGGAGATATGGGCGACCATTCAACGAACGAATTCCACCAAAACGGTAATCTCCTTATCCTCTTGCTTTTTAATGGATCAAATTTCATTTTTATTGGTGTAAAATTGAGTTTTGAGTTGAGTTTTAGGCCGATAGGTGTGCACTAGGGTCGTCGTTGGTGACCTATATCGGTACCTACGGAAACCATAGGTTTTTGCAAGTGGATTGTGGTTCACCTGCGGAAACCCTGCACTGTGTGTAATACTCCACCTGCACCGACCGAAAATCAAATTTTCTTCATATGCGTTTAGCCAATAAAAACTTTTAAAAGCAACAAATGAGGATGCTAACTCCCTTTTATTGTCCCAATACAGGTTTTTGATCATAAAAATGTTGGAGTGGAGGGAGAGGGAACATGAAGATGATGACTTCATTACTTTGAATGACCCGAGCACTATAAATTCCCTCCGATAGTGTGGGTTACTGAAATTTTTTAAAATCCAGGGCATGAGGGCCTAACTGAGGTTACTGGAGTATCTAGTCCACATGTGGGATGTGGACCAGCAGGTGTTTCATGTGGATGCCCACGTACTGTCCTTAGATATCGATGATATCTATTTCTTGACAAGATTATCTCGTCATGGATCTCATGTGACCTTGACAGGAGGCAGAGGTGGTGGTCTACCAATGAGTGAGTATCTTCGTCGATACTATGATCCTGAGGCAGAGAGAAGCAAGGTAAAAGTTGCCATCAGGGGTGTCCAGGATTTACTCCTCCGGACTATTATTTTTACCATTGCACGTATGGCAGGGAGTGCATCTCCTCACATGGCCCTCCAAATCTATTTTCAATATGCAGTAGAGTGCATGCAACCTCAAGTTTTTAACTGGAGCGACGAAGTTCTTTGTAGCATGAAGACACAACTGACAAAATGCAAGAGAGGGGACTTGAAACAATTTGGATATGGGTCTATCTTAGTGTATTTCTTCCTAGAGAGGGTCCCCCATTTACATTTATAGGTAGAGTGGGGTATACCGGCTCCACGATACCCAAGGATGAAGAGGTGGTGCGACCTCATGGCACAGCATGTGGCCAGCCCCATCGTGAAGTATAATGGTGTATTTTTTGACTGGTTGAGACCTCAACTTCTGATGGTGGACAATTATGCATATGTCGGGTTGGATTTTAGAGGTGACCCCGACTTGGTTCTATCTGAGGGATTTCAGTAGGGAGATCTAGGTAAGAAATACATTTTGTTTTTATGATGTTTTTGTGAATTTTGAAATATAAAATGTTTTTTATGCTTTCAATCCAATGACTAATCAATTTTTTTTGACAATGGAGATGTAGGGCCACACCGACCTCTGGGTACATCCCCTATTCAGAGATGAGGGGAAGCAACTGTGGTAGAAAGATGGATGCTGGTGACTATGAGGTGGTTGAGAAGAACCTAGAGGGATTGACAACATATATCCCAGACATCTCCATCGATGAGATTATGAGGCGTTATCAACGCCATACTGTGGGTGTATCTGGTTCACTTAGTTGACTACTTCGTAGGGTAGCA
>SNQJ01S0241662.1:0-13454 GCA_010110895.2 Picea sitchensis
ATGTTTCGGCATCTTCCTCCTTCTTATGTTCTCCATCAAATGTAGGAGGCTTAATCTTATTCATCTCCCCTTTCAATTCATCCATCCCACATCTCTTGTGCTTTCTGGTAGGAGATGGGCTTGAACTACTGTGTGCTTCCTTACCAAAATGCTTTGGGGAGAGACGATGATGTCTACTACCACTCCTCGATCTTCTTTTTCTCTCAGGGGTCCTCACACTTCTTGATCTTGTTTTCCTCTCAGGGGTCCTGCGACTCTCTGTCTTGCTTGAGTCACTCCCCTTCTCCAATTTTCTTTCTATCGTTTCTAGGCTCTTCAACATATTTAAGTTGAATTCACCCTACTGATCCCTGACCCTCATGAGATTTCGGCTATCAGATCGACGAGCCTAGGCATCTTTCTGCAATCTTTCAATGAGTTTCATTATATGCCCTTCCTTATCCAATTCTCTTTCATGCCCATTGGAGTTCGATCCTTCGACTCCCAGGTTGGCATTCCTTCCTACCCTTTCGTCCTCTATTTCGGAGGCAATCTGCACCTCTTCCAATTCCATACTCGGCGTCGATTTTTGGCTATCCTAACACTCGTTGAACTCTACACACATAACGTCCAGTCAACAGAAGTTTGTCAAGCCTTAAACCCTTAACAAAATCACAATATTCATAAACCAACATGAGTGAGAAAACGTTTTGACTTCACAAAGTATTCTGAGCTCTAACGGCTCTGCAAATTTTGGGACTTCGGGACTTCGAGTTTTCGGGTCTTCGATACCCGGGAGTTCATGATGCAGTGACTCCCAATCCCCTTGTCACTCCAACTCTCGAATTCTGAAATTCCAATTTACTTTACTCTTCGGGCCCACAGTACAGTTGTCGCCCTTAACCATGGTGGTGCATGGTACGTTTAGGAGGGTCCATGTCACCTTCAGTGATGTCATCGGGTCCCACCATTCTCGCCTGTCTTCTCAACTCGTTGGCACGTGGTGCACATCCATTCCAATCGAAAATCCAATGATTAGACTTTTCTTGGATCCACTATGTAGATCCTTTTGGCGTTTCGGGGTTTCTGGCATCGGGAGTTCATGCAACCACACCTCTCAAACTTTCGTTTGCCGAAATTATGAAATTACTGTCTACTCTTCCACTTGATCCAACGGCCAAGTTCCTCTCTTACGATCTATGGTGTAGAACGTTTCAGAATTTTGGGTTTCGCTATTTCATGACTTGCAAAATCAAGGTTCTTCCCCTTTGGTTTCCCGAGTGCCGAAACGTCATCTCATAGCCACGTGTTCCCCCCAATGGATGGTCTGGACGAATTCGAGATTTTGTGTATCACGATTTCCACATTCCTGTGCAACTTAAGAGGGTTTTTAAACCCTGTGCATGTTTTCTAGATATGACGGTCATGAGGGTTCTCCATTTCCCCGAACAGATCTACGGCTCCAACACTTTTGGTGTGGATTTCCCTCTCTCCCTGTGGCCAGATGCCACCCCGACTGTGGTTTCATAACACCACTACACCTCCTGAGTTTGGTAACATGTTCAAGTAACTCCTTGACACTCAAGAGCATTCAAAGGTCCGAAATTGGTCCTCCATACACAATTTCTCCTCAAACACTCGATCCAAAGACCACTCAACTGGCCCATCTAGGCTCAGCGTCAAAACCTTGGCTCTGATACCATTCTGTAACACTCTTTCATACTATAACTCCCCCATTCCGGTCCGGGCAGACGCTACTTCACAGAATAACAATCTCATACTTAATTCTATATATAAGACATGCATTTAAGCAAATGAAACACATTTAAACTGAGAGTAAATATAAGAATTATTGCTAATATAAATAATCAATGGCTTTAACATTAATTCGTATGCATAATAGAATACATGATAAATATAAATACATAGACATGCAGAAACGTAATTAAAACATCATCTAGTACTTATCTTTGAAACAGTGGTAATTCCACTAACCAGGTGTAGGCCTTCCACAAACCTCCCAGCCTTAGACCATGTTGCTCATCAAGATCAACAATGGGTCACCCCCAATCTAGGACTAAGCTCCACCCCAAGGTAAGGAATCTTAGGCTAGGCTGAGGTTATAGGGAAAACAACACATAATGAATGGAAGGATTCTTCCCAGGATGCCATCTTACACCCACTACTCTCAGACTCTCATTCCCCACATGCCTATTCCGCCTGGGATTATACACATTCACAAGCACAGTCCATTGGTGCTACACCTCCCTCTCTGGGTCTCGACAACAAGCTGGATCAGGAACCCTCAAAGCCTGAAGTTGGTGCTAGACACTCTCTGGAAGAAACCACTTCCCAACAAACTCTCTCACCTGGAGAGAATTGTTCATAGGCCTGACAACCTACCTCTTCCAACCTAATAGGTTAGATCAATTGAATTCTTGACCTAATAGTGCAGAGGCACCCAAGTGGGTGAGGATAATATGTTTTTGTACCCTTCCATGATGTTATCCACTTGATTCTTCTGCGAGAAAAGACCTATCACAGAGGCCATGGATGTGGATGCAACCTTCCACTCACTTTGAGTGTGAATCATGAAGAAGACAAACTTCCTAGTATGAGAGGAGGAAGAAGACAAAATATCAAGGAAATGGAAGTAGGTGGGACTACCTCAGGTATCCTATACAATTTCCAGTCTAGAGTAATAATAACACTTCAAGGAATAGACTCATATACAACATGACGTTTCCACAAATAAGTTTGGCCCAAAAGAACATCACAAACTTCAAGGGGAGAAACATCAAAAAATACCTCATCTTTGAAGGGCTTGATGTCATAGGGCAGGAAACACTATAGGATGATGTGGATATTTCTCCCTTGGCGCAACCATTCGATGGTGTATGACTGTGGGTGAGGCGTTGTCAGTAGATCCAACCACTTGACGACCTCTGCTGAGATGAATTTCTTGTATCTACCACTATCAATGATGAAGTGCAGTGGAATACCATTTACCCACATGTATGAATGAAAGATTCACTCACCTTCCTTAGTTTCATCAGGTTCACCAGGATGGATCTTGGTGGCAGCAACGGTGGCACTGGGTTCTACGTCAATGATTTGTCTCCCTTTTTCTCGTTCTAAATCAGATTTAGAACCCACATTTTATTCATAGGATTTCACCTCAGCCACCAATGACTTCTTTGAGCAGCATTCAACGTTGTTATGCCAGGGGCTCTTATGGAACTCACACCACTTCCCAGTTTATTTTTGTGTATTCACGTTGTCCTTCTTTGTTTGCAGCTTAGACTGGTTGTACTAAGGATTTCCATCCTTTCTCTATCCTTTTTTTTGTGGGTTGGGGCGTCCTTTTCTCTGATTATGTTGCGAGGTGTTCGCAGACCCAAACTGTTCTGTCTTTTGTTTAATCTTTTGCTCGATTTTGACAACATATCGATAGGTTTCTCCCAAGGACGAGATGTCCAGAAATTCCAATTTTTCCTAGATGTATATATGGAAACCTTCTTGGAACCTAAGCACCATATGTCACTCAGATTATTTGCTACCTAGTTTGGGGCGCAAGGTATGGAAGACATTGGTGAACTCTGACAGTGTTTGGTCCCTTTCTTGCCACAGTTTGGTCCATATTATGTATAAGTTGTCATAACTTACAACAAGCTAGTATTGTTCCTTAATAATATTCTTGAAAGAACCCCAAGTGGGTGTGACTACAAATAATGGAGATTCCTCTGTTGCCTTTTTCTCACAGAAAGTCTCCCACAAATATTTGACATGGGGGATGGCCTTAAGGAGCAAAAATTTAATATTTTCTCTATCAGAAACATTATGGACAGAAAGATACCCTTCTAGAAGGTTTAATCATTTGTCTCCAACATCCACATCTATCTGACCTTCAAATATAGTAATAGCAAATTTGATCTGTACCTTGAAGGGGGTGGCACCTCTGCTTGAGGAAGATGCTTCACCTGTTGGAATTCGTCGAAGGATTTGCTCAAAATTATCGATCATCTTGTTCTTGTATCGTGTGAGGGATTCCTCAAGAAAAATTTTGAATGGGTCTCCCGCCTTATCATATCTCATTTCTTCCCCCATGGGAAACCGTCAGGTTCAGCGAGGTCGATATTGCAAAGGCTCAACTGGATTAAGTCCCAATTGCTTATACCCTGACCTCATTGGGAACATGCATAGAGAAACAAATGAAGAGTAGACCGCTTTGATACCACTGATCATGATTTATGAGAGGAATGAAATGAAAAGAATATATATAACATTAAAACATAGATACAATGAAACTTCACTTCTATTCAATAAAGAAATTTGCTGAAACTGTAAAATACAGAATGAAACAATGTTGCTCGAATGGTGGTAGCTAATATCTGAGAAGAGATGTGGCGGTTACGTGCATTCACTTGAGCACATTACAATGATGCCTCTAGGCCTTTCTAGCATCGAAAAGTAACAAAAAAACCCTAGACATCGAAAAACCTAACCCTAGGAGATGAAGCGCCAAAAGTCATGTGGGCCCCAATGGGGTAAGTTGGTACATCAACTTCCTGTGGTCGTAACTTTTTCATACGATCTTCAATTTAAGTGCACGATATCCCGTTTGAAATGTCTATCTGAGGACTACACATGTTTTCATCACACTTTAATTTGTCATCCAATGTGACTATGGTGAGCCCAAAAAGCATTTTTTAGGGCCTCAAAATGGCCCCAAAAGTTTAGAACCCAAAAATCTAGAAAACAAAACTACTAAGATGAAAATTGTATGTGAGCCAGTCGGAAGAGGTGGGTCGCTATAGATACCCACCTTTATCAATAGGTGCTCACATCCATGAGTAGAAATCAATGAGAAACAGTCAACGAGCATCTCTTCTTCACGCAAGCTTCATTATTTCCTCAATCATCTAAGCAATTCCACAAGAATCTCAAGAAAATCTTCCATGTCTAGGTTTAAGTCACGCGGAAACAAAACCGAAATGTTGTAGTCAAATTAGGAATTAGGGAAGACATTTAAGAGAGACACATCACGCACATCAAGACACACACATAATCCCAAGAAAGAAGTAAATAAATATGGGGAAGGTTATCCAACCAACTTCATATTCCTTCTTCAAGAGTATTTATACATTGTATGGATGGTTGGAGCAGTTTCACATGCTCCAACTAATCATTCATTAAGTTCTCTTATATATTGATCATTTACTACATATATATTCATATGTTTACTTAATATATAATGTTTAATGTATGGTGACTATTAGAAGGGCGTAAGAGGCCTCCCAACACTGATTTATGAATCACAGAATTAAACATAGGATAGTAGAACCTAGAGTTACATAATACACAATTTTATTACTAATCGAGCTCAATGAAAAAGATGACCTGGTTGGGCCTGGCCTCCCTCATCCTGGTTTACATTGTATCTGGCCACTCCTTAGAGTGCCCACATGATTACATTTAAGTAAATTGATACGAAATCATGGTTCATCCCAGATCGACAAATTTTTCCTAAAATATCTAATAACAAGATTAAAACAACCATTATATACCAACCAACCCTATCAAAATTACATAAAATCAGGAAAAATCACGTCTTCTCATCCATGGTGTGCCTTCTAAAGGATTCAAAATATTTATTATGATTTGGGGGGTTGATCAAGCATGTCCTTTAGAGGTCATACACACTCATAAGTGAAAATCAAAATTAGTAAATAAGGGAGGAAAAATACAAACTTAAATAATTGTTTTTTCCTTAACAATAATAATATAAATGGAAAACTATGCATTCAAATTGTGAACTTGCAATTAAAATATAAATGTTTTTTCAATACAAACTTAAATAAATGTTTTTTCCTTAACAATAATAATATAAATGGAAAACTATGCATTCAAATTGTGAACTTGCAATTAAAATATACAATAAATTATTTCAATCATAATTCCAACTCTATACTAATTCAAAGAATTTTGAGAGAAGAAGAGAGGGAGCATAGCCCCTCCCACTTCAATGAAGGGGTTGGACATTGCACAATCCGTATGTGTCCATTAATATCTTATAACATCGTACAATAAATAATACAAAATGTTACTAGGAAGTTTGTGGTTTCCCAATTTATCCACATACAATGTGAATAAATTTTGTCCAAACCTTTGAATGACTTGTATGTGATCGCAATATTAACATTAAAATAAAAATAGTTTCCATAACATACATTAATATTTTGATTCTTCATATTTTTTTTTTGAGAAGGATGACAAAAATATAAATTGAGAATGCTTGTTTGGATATGGTGATTGGGCTTCAAAGGGATTTCGTTTGAAGGATTTTAATGGTCATGAATTATAATTTAGGTCAAGCTTCGAGCAACTAGATTTTCATCTATCTCTCTCAAAATTAGGTAGGTTTGAAGATCATCATTCATTGTAGTTGTGGTCGGTGTCAACTAAGTTGGATGAATAAAGTAGGTGAGGAATGAAGAACGAATGAATAAAAAATACAACTAAGTGAAAGACACTTAAATGACTATGAAATAGCTACAAAGACTCATTTCCATTTATTTTATTTGATCTTAGAGTTGATCTCTCCATCACTCGAAGAAACCCTTTGATGTGCAGAAGGGTCATTTTCTCTATCCCATTGTCAACTAGGAAAAAACATTTCCCGTGAATTATGAATCCTCTATCCATGTATCTCTCGAGAAGAACATATGGTTTGTTCGGCTTTCAATTGGGATAATTCTTTGGTCGAGAAGCATCAAGTTTTAGGATAGACTTGAAAGATGTATAAGCTCAAGAGTTGGGATAGGAATGATGGTTTGATGGCGTTAGATGTAATAACATTTTTTAATGATGAAGTCCATTGGAGCTTAGTGTCATGCATGACTAAGTAGTATCATTAAATATTCATTTTCAATAGTTTTCATCATACATGGTAATATGATCCATTAAATATTATGCAGATTTTGAATTTAATCAATTTATTCATGATAATTGATCCATCTGTATGTGAAATGCATACTTATTCTAAATAATTTCTTGTCGATAATATAATGACCTAGGGGATTGTAATTTATAATGACTTGATACAAGTTCGTAGACTTTTCAAATCTATTACTCAATTACAAACACATGCCTACCACGGGACCATATCTTGGAATGACTCATGCAACCAAAATCCCCACCCGAACTATATGTTAAGATTCACATAAAATAATCCAAGTGTTTGATATTCAAATATATGTTTCAATACTAAATACCTATTTCAAAAAACACTAAATATTGAATACACGTTTAAGCTTTAATTTGTGGGTTGTGATATCATGGTATAGCAGTGGAAGTCTTTCATAGTTGGTCATATTTGGTGAATGCATGATTGTGAGTACAAAGTTTACTTAATTCTCTAATGCACCAGTGCATAGCAAGAGGAATTTTACCAAGTTTAAAGGGAAGTGATGAATCTTAGTGTTATATATGACAAGCTTGGTTGATCATCATATCCAAAATATGCTCTTCTTTCTGTTGCAATGAATTTGTCTTGTTGTTTAATGAATATGTCCACCCTACAATATCCAAGAACAAAAGGTTGGAATCAATTTGACAGTTGTTTGGTGGACATAATATGTGCAAGAATACATCTATGTTTTGTAGCAAAAAACACAAGTCGTGTTCTTTAAGGAATAAATAAACACTGAAAGAAGAAAATTAAATACATTAAAACAATGTTGACACTCAAAAGTAGAGTAAAAGGATGCAAGCCATATAAATGGAAGAAGGATGAAAAAACACATCATATCCATGGTATTGAGACAAAGTAGAGTATATTTTCAAGTATCACTATGTTTTCCTCTTCCAATTTTTGAGTTTGTTTTCCTTGGATTGAAAAGTTAACAACCCACCTTGGCTTAGTGAAGAAATTCGATGAGCGATGTGGCCCGATATTCATCATGTGGCTTGGTTCCTAAGGTAGTGATAATAATCGTCCATGAGTTTTCCCACAAGGCCCCCATACAAAAGGTCTCTCTCCTCTCTAACTACCTGTGAGATGAAAAAAATGTTTCGTAGCAACCAATAAAACATCAAATCAAGCACCTACGAGACGTTTTGGTAGAGATCACTTCGAAGAAATACATTAAGAAAATATTAAGCCCTTCAATAGTGAAGGCCTTAGCTATAGAGAGAAGGTGTTTGATTCTAAAGTACCAACAAAGATCTATGGCTCATGGCCAATGTACCAACTGCCACTGTGACATATTGAATTTAAACATGTTACACTAAAAAAATTAAACAACCTTAATATGAGGCCAAATAAAACCTAAAAATATACTCTCTTTAAAACTTAAACTAAAGCCGTTAAATGTTATTAAAATAATTGTAAATTTATAAAAATATTAAATGAAAAAATGCAGACAAAACTTTGATTTACATGCAAATCCTATTAAAAAAAATGAATTAATGGTGTATCATTTACAATAGTTCATGTTACCTTCAAACAAGGACTAAAATACATTGTACATAATTAAAGATAAGGACAAAGAAAAAACAAGGATCATATAATATGACTATCGATTTATCTCTTTAGAATCAAACAATGATTCACATTATTAACATATTAAAGTAATTAAAATTGGAAAAATGACATAATCAACAGTTCTTCAGATTGCAGTGAACTCAAATACAACACAGATAGAAACAACAACACTTGTGTAGATAACAACAAACTCCACGCTAGACATCGCCAATAGAAACCCAATGAATAGAAGAGTGAACACTGCTCCCAGCTTCACGAACACACTGAGCACAACAACACTCAACACTTGTACGGACCCTCACACCAACGAACAAGTTGTTTAAATTGCAGTTGTATATCCACAACACAACATAAAACTCAACACACAAATTCTTTGCTCCAGAATTTTGATCGCAGTGAATAGGAGAATGATGCTGCTATGCAGCGAACACACCAACACACCAAAATAAGAACGAATCATGTGTATATAACGAACGCACCACCGCCAGGTTGTACCATGAATACTCCACACATATAGCAATGTTTTATAGATAAATATCCCACACTCCAAAAAATAACAATCGACGACCCCTTCACACCAGTCGACGAATGTGCATGCAACAATGATGCAACAACGATGGCGAACAATGGCTACAAATTCACAAATGATGGAAGTGGTGGCTTAATCTCAGCTCTGATACCAAATTAAAATTGAAAAAATGACACAACCAACAGTTCTTCAGATTGCAGCGAACCTGCAAATTGCAACGAACTCAAATACAACACATATAGCAGCAACAATACTCGTGTTGATAGCAACAGACTCCATGCCCGATAGCGCCAATAGAAACCCAACGAGTAGAAGAGTCGGTTTGATCATGTTGTCATTGATGCCAATGGTTTGATTGATTGATGTCAAATGATTGATTGATTTCAAATGATTGATTGTGATTGATGTCAAATGATTGATTGATTTCAAAGGATTGATTTCAAAGGATTGGTTGATTGATGATTTATGTAATATAATATGTATTGTCCTTTTGATGAGAATGCATAGATGAAGATGGATCACCGAGTTGTGATTAATAGATGATGAAGATGGATCGATGTGGTTCCATTCATATATGATGCATTGTTGAAAAATGTATAGATAATCCTCCATTATTGTCTTATCATGATTGATAAGGTGCACAAAATGGATGAACTCAAAGTGGTCCCCTTTATGGTGAAAACCCTCACCTGAAGACGCCAGGATTGAGTTATCCTAGAAGAATGGTTGGAGGAACCATGCTCATTATTGTCTTATCATGATTGATATATGTACAAACGGATGAACTCCAAAGTGGTTCCCTTATGGTGAAAGCCCTCATGGAAAGATGATGTTTTCACGGATTGAGTTATCCTAGAAGAAAGGTTGGAGGACCATGCTTGTATGAGGAATAACGAGATGAAGATCAAGGAAATTGTTGGTGAAACTATTCTAGATGGATAGTGTTTTGTCATGTCATTTCCGGTGGTATGTGAATGTCACATAGCTCCTCCGGGTTTGAGAGTTATTGCCTTACTAAGATGAAGGACCCTCACATGAAGGCTTGAAGCCCCAAAGTCAAAGAAGTCAAAGTGACCTAAAAGAAGAAATGATAAAATAAGGTGACAAAATAAAGAAGGAATATTTATGGAAAGTGGTTAACCCTAAAAATAAGGAAATAGGTTAAGGACCTAGAAATGGTTAATATTATTTATTCAAGGTGGATTATTTAAATAATCAAGAGAAGTGACAAAATCAAGAAATACCATAAAGTAAGGTGACAAAATCAAGAAGGAATATTTATGGAAAGTGGTTAACCCTAAAAAATAAGGAAAATAGGTTAAGTGACCTAGAAATGGGTTAATATTATTTCAATAATAATTTTAATGAAGAACAGGGAAGTGGACCCAACCCTAAAAATAAGGAAAGTGGGCCAAGTGACCTAGAAGATGTTTTTAAGGAAGCATTTTGAGAGTATAAATAAGAGGGGTAGTTAGTTTCATTTTACCTCACACTTGAGCATATTGAATATATATAGTGTCTGAGGTTTACAAATGATATTCAGTTTTAAATTCTGAGGAAAGTGAAGAAAAGAAGGCCGGAAATGCAAGGAAGGATAAATTCTTTGATGGTGCGTTTCAAGGTATGTTATTTTCAGGTCATCTCACCATTTTCATATAACTTTTTTCTATAATGATTCAGGATCCGAAATTGCCACTAAGGAGAAAACATATCCAAGTATCTGTGGTTAAAAATTCAACTTGTGTATCATCGCTATTTTGGGAGTTACACCTGTGGAAAATAGGATTTGTCGTCAGTCCTGGAACTAGTCAAAAACTTGCTCGGTAAAAAACATCATAACTTCTTCATACTGTATCCAAATTCAGGGATACTAAATGTGTTGGTTAGGGTAAAGTCTATAGTATGCTGTGCAATAGTTTCAGATCATTTCATGAAATATTTTAAAGGGTCACTCTCTACAAGTTGCCTCTCTAGAATAAGCCATAATTCAACAAGGTGGGCCATTTTTTCCATAAATCTTTAATGAGAGTTTTCAAGTAGTGCCACTTGGAGAATTTTCATAAAACACACCGAACATTGTATCAGTTTTATATCTTTATACATTACAGGTTCAAAAGTTATGATTACTTCTGGTTAGGGTTGTTGACTAATCCAAAACTAGGCATGTGAGACTAAAGAAAAGTTTGATGAAAATGCTAGTTTCTTATCGCTAGTTAATGAAGGCTTGTATAAATGTGATCAGAAAACACCGTGTCTATTACAGAGATTAAATCAAATTTATGATGAAATTGATGAGGGCTTTGGTTGAGGTATGTTGAGTACATGGTTGAGACAAGTAATTGATGAGTTGGCATACATGAGGTGTATAGTTGATGATGTTGGTACATTTTGATGAGTCATTGTTGATGAGAGTGGTTGACACATGATTGGTATATACTTGGTACATGGTTGGATGCAATTTGTTTGTGGCAATGTGTTGATTACGTGTTGCTTCAGCAATGCAGTTGGTGCATGGTTGATGCTCTTGTTTATGGTACGTGATTGATATATGTTGAGGATTGTTGCCTCATCTCAGCTTGGTGCTGAGAATGAAAGATGAGTCTTGCATATAGAGCTGGTTCTTTTGTAGAGTTTTAATTTCTATTCACTTGTTGCCGATAAACCCCAAGGATTGGTAGTCCAGAATAAAAAGAAAATTGTACATACATCTTGTTATTTGTATTCATCGTGGTGATGACTTTGTTGATGATATATTGTTGATATATGTTGTTGACATGTGCTCACATATAAATGGTTATAAATGACAACAATGGATAATGAATAAATGTTGAATGCTAATTCATGAGTTTTTGTGCAAGAGGGAAGTTTGGGAAAAGAGCCCTGACACTCATTCACCCCCTCTAAGTGTGGTAGGTGTGTCCAATAGACATCACTGCGTGAACACCGCCGCAGCTCTCATGAAAACAAGTTGAGCACAAATATCAATCAACACATGTACGTGCCCTAAGAACAATGAACAAATCGTTTAAATGGAGACTGTATATCCACAACAAAACATAAAACTCAGCACGTAGATTCTTTTCTCCAGAATGTTGATCGCAACGAACACAAGAATGATGATTCTACGCAACGAACAAATCAACACACCAAAATAAAAATGAATCGTGTGTATATAATGAACGCATCATCGACACGTCAGACCACACCAAAATCCATGAGCCTATCAGAATTCTTATACACGTATTGAATGAAAAGAAGGCACACCCGAATTTCTAGATTGAAGAAACATAGCTCTTAATCCATTCACATAACCATCTGAAAAGATAAAGTAGTCTGACCAAACCTAGAGATCTTTCATCACTCTCTCCTTCAAAGCTTCTACAGTTATCCGACCAGTGATGTTTCGGTATAAGTCCTTAAAGATTTCCATAATATCAGGCAATGTCGCTTCAAACTTGGTCCTATATGGAGAATCATTTTTCATAGGAGCACTACTATTGTGAAGAATGTGATAAACTAACATGAACCTTGCAACTTTAGCTGAAATAGGAGTCTCCTTCAGAGTCAAAGATTCTCTACGTGAACAAGTGGGAAAATTGTAACTTTTGTGCATGAATCAGTAATCACATAGAGAAGAAGGAGGATGCACAGTTGTTATTTACTCTCATGGGTAAGGAAAGGAGAATTAAATAGCTTCAGAGAGATATGAAACACATGAGGAGAAAGAATCAACATGACAAATCATTATATTTAGTAGATAAGTATGATGTGATTTTAGTTTAAGAACTTATGATTGAGGATCAGAATGCAGAAGTGGACAAGATCAATGAAGATGGTAAAGAAAACTGAGATCAATCAACCTCAATAACAGTGATGCCACAAGGGCACATCACAAATGAGACTTCACTCACACTCTCAATATTAATTTGATAAATTGCATACATATATAAAGATTAGGATAGCCCCTAATAGCCTCCTAATTTTGTTGATCTTAAAACCACTCAAACACTAATCTAGCGTATAATAGAAATATGTTATAACCATTTCCGAACTATGTCATTTCTCCATTATTATCCAAAACTCCCCCTTAATGGAGAAATGGATTAAATACAATAAAAATACATAAAATGTATGTCGGTCTTAGTCTCATCTAAGCTTACAAACATTACAAAGGACAATTCAAACAAAACCTTAAAATTTGTTTCAATTCCATGTATGAGTGAGCTTTTCTCTTCCTCCTTTCTAGATTTTGAAGCCTCTATGCATTTTCAATTTAAGTCTTCCTCTTTTGCTGAAAATTCCATGTTTCAGCTTCTTATCCTTAATCTTCTTGTTGGTGTTTGTCATCAATCTGAAAATTATTTCAGATTATCCGTGTTTGTCCTCTTCAACTTTTTCTTC
>SNQJ01S0241663.1:0-13453 GCA_010110895.2 Picea sitchensis
TCGGGCCAGCATAGGTGGATTCTTACTGCTATAGACTATTTCACAAAATGGATTGAAGCTGTACCAAGTAGGCAAGCTATTGATTCTGTCATTATTAAATTTTTAGAAAATAATATCTTGTCTCGTTTTGGGTGTCCAAGAAAATTATAACTGACAATGCAGCTGCTTTCTGGTCCAAGAAAATCATATATTTTTGCAACCAGTATCATATCGGTTTGGGACATTCCACAACTTATTACCCTCAGGGAAATGGGTTGGCAGAGTCATCCAATAAAACCCTGGTGAACATTATTAAGAAGATGTTGCAAGAAAACAAAATGTCGTGGCATAACAAGCTGGTTTTTGCACTGTGGGCCGACAGACTGACCACCAAGAGGTCAATTGGTATGTCTCCATATCAGTTGGTCTATGGTACTGAAGCAATTTTTCCTACCTCCTTAAGGGTTCCTGTCATGAAACTGTTGCAAGAGATGCAAGTCGAGTCGAACAATTCCCAAAGAAGGATAAACTAGATGATCCACTTGTAGCAGTCTAGAGAAGAAGTATACAACAAAACTCAGGTTGTCTAAGAGAGCATAAAAAATATCTTTGATAAAAGAACTAAAGAAGATGATTTTGAGCTAGGTGATATGGTTCTGAGAGGGGATGCTCGAAATGAAGATAAGGGGAAGCATGGAAAATTCTAAAGTCTATGGAGGGGACCTTACATAATTCACACATTCAGAGGAAATAATGCTTTCCTGCTCAACAACAACGATGAGACCAATCTTCCAGGAGGACCTGTGAATGGCAGAATGCTGAAGCACTACTCACCTCCTTAGTAGAGACCTTTAGTCATACCTTTCCATTTTACAAATAATTTTATTGTGATTACAAGTTTTGAGTGAATAACTGCGATCAGATGGTTGAAGCCCACAGAGAAGGCCCTAAGCCACTGATCATTGTCATCAAATTTTCAAAAATAAAACAAATCAAACAACAAAGGAAACTGTGGACAAAGTTTCTCAGAACATCAGAAAACATGATTCTTGGCACTTCACAAGGAGAGTACCATCCCCAGGTGGAGCCATTGTTATAACCCTATAATTTATAGGATCAACTAGTGAATGAAAATTTTATCCTTTTATTGTTTTGGTTGCCAAATGATTTTTCATTCTGCAAATAATTTGAGAAAAAAGAAAAAGAAGAAGAAAGAAAAAGAAAAAGAAGAAGAAAAGAAAGAAAAAGAATAAAAGAGGGCATAAAATAAATTTAAATAAAGCCCCATGCAATAACAATGACTTGGTCCATACAGTTTAAGCATGGCCAAGTCCTTTAAATTGATGTCGATAGGAGTAGTGAATAAGCTCGGCTAAACTGTTTAATCTTAGCCAAGCAAATTAGGTTAGCTAGTGAATAAATTTGACCAAACTGCCTAATCTTGGTCAAATAACCCTAGGATAGAGTAATTTCTTAGTCCAATAGTTTAATCTGGGCTAAATGTCATAGGTAATTAGGTTAGAGCATAGGTTAGTTTGCTTTATCTCAATAAAACAAGCATGATGATTGATGTTGAACCCTATCTTTGATATTTGAAAGTTGAATGTCTAATCTCATGGTGATAAAAACAGGGAAAGCTTGGACAAACCCACTTAAAGCACTTATCCTAAAGTTTTCACAGCAAATATGAAATTGTGCTCACAGATTAAAGATAGCGCATAGATGAATGGTGGAGGTGCTAGCACTCAGATCCATGATTGAGATTGAATTCCGGACCCCCCCGAATGTTCTACCTTTAATGGTAGGGGGGGTCTGGAATCATGTATAACAAAGGCGCGCATCTGAACGACTGAGGCATCGGCGCCTAGATCCACGGTTGATATTGAATTCTGGGCCCCCCAACCGTTCTACTTTTAATGGTGGGGGGAGGGTCTGGAATGTTGGTTAAACATTGCGCTCAGATCTACAGTCTAGCGGCAGGTGCACCGATGGACGACTGACGGTATTTTTCGGACCCCCCCAACTCGTCTCCTTTTAACGATGGGGGGCTGGGTCTAGAATGAAGTGATTTTTTGGCGGGCCCTCTTCTCTATGTGGCAGGAATCCATTTCTCCATACTTCTGCCATGTACCACTTACCACTTTCTAACATACCGCCCGTCACCCCATGACATTATTTTCCACTTTTTCCCCTAAGGGTCATGTCTCATAACTCTATCAGTCCATTCGCCATGTCTTCCCGTTACAAGTCCCTTCGCCATGGTCACTTCCCAATCAACACTCGCCACATCAACCGGTCGTATTCGTCATTCATTTTTACCTGCCATCTCATGCTCCAAAAGATCCGTTGGCCATTTATTACTAGCTAACTTATTCGTTAGTTTCCTGATCTGTCCTCACGCCCAACGGGTATCCATTTGCTCAAAACTACTCTTTCCGTTCATTCTCCTATTGCTTATTTTGTCCATCGCACCAGAGATATTATCCTTGTCTTACCTCCATTCCAGTCAACCATCCAAAACCACTTTCATCCCCACTAACATTTTGTTTGAATTGTAGGTATTTTCACAGTGATGGTGCCAAAATCCAAGAAAGCAGAAGCTAAGGAAAATCCTTTCCTCCCGCCTCCTGTTGATCTCGACAGGATCCATTTGGCCAAGAAATATCATTTAATCATAGACACCAGGTGAGAATTCAAATTCACGGATTTGCAGTCATGGCTCAAAGAGACTTTCTTAGATCGGAGCGATGAAATTGGGCTTTGGGAGTCCAACCTTCCTCTGTATATTTTCCCCCAGGTTTACCATTTCCTTGAATTTTTCCTCAAGTGCCAGGATCATTACCTCCCCAACCAGAGAGCCATAATATCTTCATCAAGAGAGACTTTGTTCTTCATCACACCAGAGGCCATTGATCAGATGATGCGGATACCAAGAAATGAATCTGTCTCCCCTTTCAATCTCGAAGTCATCACGGAGCTATACCAAAAAATATCATTCCCTTAGAGAGCCCATATTTTCAATATTTTCCTCCCTCAGGCTACTCATCTCCCCAAGACAAATCCCCTCAGTAGAAACTCCCTCAATAACTCCACTGACAGCTCTGGAGAAGACAGTAGAACTGGAAAAATCCATGGAAGAGATGAATTTGGAAGAAACAGAGATTAGCAGACTTAAAAAGGAGGTTGAGAACCTTCAGGAACTCAAGTCTTCTTACCAAACCAGCTAATCCAAGGAGAAACAAACATCAGACAAGCTCAAACAGGAATTGCAACAACTTCAAAAGAAAACAGTGGCAGGAAAAACACTTGCTGAGGTCAAGGAAAGTGTCTGGATGGATATCACCAAGTCCGTAAATGAAATATGGCCTATGGTACAAATCATGTTCGAGCAAAATGAACTAGTGCAAAGAAGCAAGCAGGCTATTGAGAAAATAAGAGGAGAACTAGGAGAGATGCCCATAGAAGCCACTGAGATCATTACATTCCTGAATTCAAAAACCAGAGAAGAGTTAGAGGATTTGAAAATTGAAGATAGGACGGAGACCATTCTCGAGGTCAAGATGGTCCTGACCAAAAGAGGACTGATGCTACAGCTGAAGGACAAAGTCTAGACTATGGACATAGGAGTGCAAAGATGTTTTAGCAAAATTGAAGCTCTACAGAAGAAAGGCCTCCCTGGCTTAAGGGTCATAAATGACAAGTTAATGACACTTTATAATTATAAAAATAAACTAGCCACTGTGGCCAAAGATAGTTCAAAATTCTCGGGAATACAGGGCAATATCATAGGTAAGGCATTCTTAGAAGATTTCCAGTCAGACATCAACATACAGCACGAGATCCAGTACATTTTCATCGTCAAACCAACTTTTTCCAAGTATATAGAGATGTATGAAGTATACCGAAGACTGCTCAAAGTTGTCATTCCCAGTAACCTTCGATGGGAAGAGTTATGAAATCTGATTGAGTAGGAGATGAGGTGTCGAAGACCAGTCAACTATCCAATCAAACAAGGTCGTGCAGAGGACTCACCAATGGTTTACCCCAGAAATCAACATGAAGATTTCAACACATCATCAAACAGTTCCTAAATTTTTGTATCTTGTTGAGTTAGTTAGCTAAATTTAGAATTTTCCATGTCTTGATCTTTAATGATAGGATCATATGTAATTTTTTGATTATAAATACTTCAAACTTTGAAGTACCAAGGGTTGATCTTTACGCCCTGTAAGCTAGAAAGACTGTAATTTTTATCAAGAGATCTTCTAGTAAATCAAAGGGACGTTTCACAGGATTCTCGCGTGTTATTCATTGGTGATGTTTTCTTTTCTATGTTAAATGTTTTTCTCCCTCAGTTATCATATTGTTTTCTAATCTAATCTTTTAAAAGTAGCGCATGTTGCAAGATTTATCTTTGTATACCCTGTTTCTGGCTTTGAAAGTTCTAAATGTTTATCTTTCTAATATTACAGTGAAGAAATTCTTAAATGCTTCTTTACTTTAATTGATATTCTCATATTTTCGGCTATTCATCACTTTATTGCTAAAGAATCCAATGAATGCATTATCTTTCCCTGTGAAAATAATCTTTTATTTTCTGTTTAGACCTCAATCTTTATAATACAGACCCCATATCCCAATGAAGGCGTAAAAACCTTTTTCAGCCAACTTATCAAAAAACAAAACAAACCATTCAATCTTATTTTGTTTAACTATCCTAATATCTCAAAGTTAAAACATATCTAAATCATATAGAGAGATCCCTCTCTGAAGTTGGTAGGGATAGATTCCAGTTTTGAAGTGGTTGGATAAAGTTAACTCTTGTAAATTTCTTCTACTCTGACAACCTATGGGAATTTACAATGCGTTAATATGTCTTTCTTAACCACTTCCAATTGCCCATTCGTTATGATGTTGGTTTAGAGTTGTTGTCTACTTTACGCTAGGTTACCGCCACTCATATCTCGAACCATATCTAGGAGTGGCATAGACGGAAGAGGTTGATTAAGACCCCTATACCCCCAACCTTTCTTTTATAATGGTTTCTAGAGTCCTTACACGCTCCTATCTCAAAGGATGTTACTACTTCCGGAGTTACCACTGAGGAAGAAGCTATCTTTAGATCCCAACAGTTAGATTTGATATATTCTCAGTCTAGGATGCTATACCACCTCCTTCCTGACACACCATGGTCTACTTACGACCCTAGACAAAAGCCCGAACCTCATGCCGATGGCATTGTACATTCCACCAATGTAAAGTCCACAGACTCAGTGATGAACCAATTAAAAGAGTTGTCTTTAAGCCAGTCTGTAGGAGGACCAGCCTCATCCGTGTCTTCCAATCCCACTCAGTCAATGGATGTACACTTAGTGCAATCGTCAACCAACCCGAATGGTATCCAACCACCAGGAGGGAATAAGAACAAAGGACGTAATAACTGTAAGGGTGGGAAAAATGGTAATAAATCCAAGGATAATAATGAGAAGATGGATAGTAGTGCTAGAGAGGGAAAACGAGAAAAACATAAGGTGAAGTTTCCTTGTAATCTTTTCACAGATGATCACCTTACCCATTTTTTCCCCAAACTTGCAGAAGCTGCGAGGCTTTTAGCTCAATCACCTGCCATGCTGACGAACCCATTCCCACATAATCAACACTTAGCCTCGAGCTCCTCAAAGGCTAGAAATGCAGATGGTGGAGGTCAAAACCAGTAGTCGCAAGATGCTGACCATTTATGTATCAATATGGTCGATGCAAAAATTGATGTAGCCACTCGATCTCAAGACTATAGTTATAAACAAACTATTCTTGGTCTAGAATCTCCTCCTCATCCCCTGAAGACGACTTTACAGATTCAGAAACTAGAGCCACAACCTCATATTCCAAAAGGAGTACTCAAGTGCTCTACCCATAATCCAAATGCTAGAGCCGCCCAAAACTACTCTATTGTTGAGGACCTGGGCCAAACCCCATGTGCTATGTCGGCTTTGGAGGTACTCAAGACGTGTCCTTCACAGAGGGATGCCTTACTCTCTGCTCTAATAGCTCTAGAACCCAGTGTCTCAAAGCTTATCAATTTTGACGTGACAAATGTTCAGTCTCACTTGCCTTACCATGTGGATTTCCAAATCCATGTGGAGTATTTAAAGTACACCATCAAATGTGCAATTGTTGATGAAGGCATTGCTACTTGTGTGATGTCCCTGGTTTGTTGGAAAACTCTCGGTTTTCCGACCCTTTCCAAGTCATCGAACATGTTGACTGCTTTCGACGGTCATTCCTTCCTCCCTCACGGTATTCTCCCTGCCTTTCCAGTCTAGTTAGGTGGGAAGATGGTAGAGGTGGAAGTAGAGGTAGTGGATGTGCCTCTTGATTATAACCTGTTACTAGGCTACAATTGGACTTATGCTATGATCATCGTCGTATCGTCTGTTTTCCACACTCTTTGTTTTCCTCATGAAGAGAAGATTGTGACGATCGATCAATTATCCTTTGTGTACTCTAGTTCTAATGCATCTCTTAGATAGTCGATCCCTGTGATCGACAATTCTTGGTCGGCAACCGAGAATGTCATTGTTGGAATGTATTCTTCCCTTATGGGTACTTTTGACTTCTCGACACCGAACCATCAAGTTTACGCCATGTCTAGTAGACCCATCTCGACTGCGAGGTCCATTCCTTTCCGCATGTCTTATTTTGATGATCTGTCGACCCTACCTTCCCTGACTTTGTCTTGCGAATGATAGTCACATGCTGGGATGGTAGCAGAGATTGCGTGCGTACCAAGCTATTCTTGACTCTTCCACTAATCCCGATCATGTGCACTCGCTGACGGATGAGGAGGATCTCGTGTATAGGCCCGTGTGTGTCACCTCATTGTCTTGTTCACATGATTTCCTCGATGAGATGTTGCCTTAGGATGAAGCCATCATTAAAGCCATGAATGGTTCCGACAAACCTTGGTATGATATGCATCCCCGTTCCTATTTTCTCCCAGATCTTGAAAGAATCGAACAAGAAAACTTTTGATCTACCTTGAGTGATATAGTCACTCCGTAGTTCCACTTGATACACACAACATTTCTGTTGAAGGAAATATGGTGAGTATTTTTCTTACCATCTAGATCGACATCTCTCGTACCCCTGGTAAGGTTGAAAATGTAAATATCGGTGCAGATTGTCCACCAGAAGAATCCTGATCTACACCAATCTCTTCAAGGAATTCTAAGATTTATTTTCTTGGTCCCATGAAGAGATGTCAGGGATCGACCCTCGTATTGTCGAACACGAAATTAAAAAAATTTCGGATGCTAAACCTGTTCGACAACGTCTTAGAGCTATCAACCCTCGAAAGGCCCCTGCTATTAAGGCAGAGGTAGAGAAGCTACTTAATGATGGCTTCATATACCCGATTCCTTTAACCGAATGGGTATCCAATCCCGTTCCCGTAGATAAGAAGCAAGGAACCATCCATGTATGAATGGATTTCCGTGACCAGAACAAGGCTTGTCTGAAAGACAACATCTCCACACATTTCATCAATCAGACTCTCGACGAGTGTGCAGGAAGCCAAGTACTTTCTTTTATGGATGGATTTTTAGTATATAATCAAATTCAAATTAAACCCAAGGATCAACACAAGACGACATTTATTTGTCCTTTTGCATACCGAAAGATGCCTTTCGGCCTTAAAAACACCGGAGCAACCTTTTAGTGTGCCATGAATTTCATGTTTCATGATCTTAAGCACATAATCGAAGCTTACCTTGATGAATGGATTTCCGTGACCTGAACAAGGTCTGTCTAAAAGACAACTTCTCCATACCTTTCATCGATCAAACTCTTGACGAGTGTGTGAGAAGCAAAGTATTTTCTTTTATGGATGGATTTTTAGGATATAATCAAATTTAAATTAAACCTAAGGATCAACACAAGACGACATTTATTTATCCTTTTGCATACTAGAAGATGCCTTTCGGCCTTAAAAACGTCGAACCAACCTTTCAACATGCCATGACTTTCACGTTTCATGATCTTAAGAACATAATTGAAGCTTACCTTGACAATCTTGCTGCTCACTCTCGCAAGAGAGTGGATCACGTTACTGACCTTCGGCTTGTTCTTGAAAGATGTCGTTATTATAGGAGATAAAGAGACAAAGTGTTATTATTTGTTGCTATCTATTGAATTTATATACATTGCTAAGAGTTGAACTTCGAGTTGTTATCTATCACTAGAAATGTATATAAAGTGACTAGAAAGAATGTTGTCCTCCAATCAACTCTGATATACATTAAATCTCTTTCAACAGATAAAGTGACTAGAAAGAATGTATATCCAGTGTTCAACTCACAATCTCTTCCTTTATTGATGGAGAACCTCTTTGTCTCCCTTATATGAGCTGGCCTTTTGTGGAGGATTGAAGTGGTGGAGGCCCAGTTGGAAGGAACTCAGTTTTGGAAGTCTGTAATGTTTTCACTTTTGTTGATCATTTATTAATAGAAATACTCCTTTCCCATCCAATTGATATCTTGCAAATATATGTATTATGATCCATGGGCATGTTTGTTTTGAATATTAATGGATTATGATATCTAATGTGCTAACCTGTTATATTATCACTATGTGCTTGCTTTGCTTCTTTTTTGAGAACTTGTTGCAGGTATAAAGTTTTGGGTCGAAGTGCTCAACTGTGGACATCATCAAACGATTGGACGAGGTAGGCCTCTTTCTTACCTATTTTTCACATTAGTTTATATAGCATATGTTGGAATTGAGTCGATTTCTACAGTCACTCCTGTCTGTTGTGGTTCACCCTAGCCATAGAGAGATTTTCCTTGTAACAGAATTGGCGACCATACTAGGGAAGAATCTTCTTTCTTAGGGTTTGAAGTACTTTTCTCCTTAGATTGATCTCATTTTTAATGTGGTTCTTGTCATTTCATTGCTTGACAGCTTCTGTTTACTCTGGGTTTGAGTTTTCAGCCTTTTCCCTTGCCTGGCCTTGTTTCAAATCATATACGCACCATTTTTTAGGAGCATATCATTCATCAAAAGTTAAAGTTAGGACTTTGCATTATATTCATGTTTACTTTCTTGCAGAGTCATAACACCATTGGTTTCATTACCATATACCTTTTTGAGTAATCACGACCATAAAATCAACGCTATAATTTAAAATTTATTAGTAACGATTTTATTTTCTAGGGTGCACAAACTAGTCTAAGATTTAGTGCCTTGGAATAGGATTTTGTGAGTAAACTTCTCCAAGGAAATTAAATCAACATATGTGTCAAAGTCAGGGAGTGGAGAAATCCATTGTATAATTGGTAAGATCAGGAGGCTCCGCTCACACCAGAGTTAATCACGAGGTCGCGCAAAGTTGGTTGAAGAGATATTCCCCGGATACTCGCCTAGCGTCAAACATATTTCTGTGGATTTATTCGTATTTGGGGATCTTGCTAGTGCCCATACCTTCGTGAGAGGCGGTACTTTCAAAGTTTCGGGCTTTGCTACCCCGCCCGTATGATGATCCAGACTTACGAATGCTTGCTTGTGCATCGGTTATACATTGGTTTATTAGTTGCTTGACTTAGGTATCTCATAGGTTACTTGGAGGGGTTATTCTGCAGGTACCCTAGGTCAGATAGGGGTCTAACAACACATGATCGTTATGGAGGATTACCTCTCCGGGGGGATCTAACCAACTAGTTGTTAAGCCCACGAGGGCCCCTATAACTGATTTTGTTACCTCCGATCTTTAGTGGGGAGTCTCAAGTCCCTCTTGGACGAGACATACCTTCTTTAGGGAGGGAGGGAACTCAACCACTTTATCTCGTTTGCATGCATTTTGGCCGTTTGACTTTTGGTGTGCTCTTTTCTTACTAGTTCTCCTTAGGATATATTTTTTATCTTTAGAGTCTTAAATCATCGTGGATTCTAACCAGCCACCCCGTCGGTCCCATCACTTGTTATAGTTACCACCAGATTTCATGTCCTTTCCTTCTAAAAGGCGTAGAGTCATTACACGTGGTACACACACGTCCACTGCTCAGACTTGTGATTCTAAAAGGATGAGTACTGAACCTGCTCTTCAGAATTCTGGGAGCCCTTCGACTCCCATACCCACTGTAGTTAATGACACCTCTTCAACTCCTGCAACCTCCATGTTTCTAGTACTAGAGGCACCTATCATTACTATGGCCCGACCTATAGGTAATGCTCATGTTGCCGCCTCAAACCCCTTCGGGTCTCTTGGCCACTCACCGGTCTACAATGTTCAGTCCATCCTTATGGCTTCTAGTCCATTTTCTTATGGTATGCCTAACTTCACATCGTAGTTTTTGAACTCCATCCCAGCTTGCTAGCCCTAATGCTAGCATTGGGCTTGGAGGCAACACACCTCTGTACACTACTTTTTCATTCGGTGGATCTCAAATCCCTCAAATGACTCCTAATATGGGAGGTATGCATGCTTTTAACCCTGGGTCCAATGCTCCTACTTCTGGGTGGAATAGTCAATCTGGCAGACAAGTTTCAACTCAAGTTTCATCCTACAATTTTACCTCTTCGATGCAGATTCCGACCAATACTCTTGGCTTGACGAATCCACCTCTATCCTCCGGAGGGAATAAGAAGAAAGGACGTAATAACCATAAGGGTGGGAAAAATGGAAATACATCCAAGGATAATAATGGGAAGATGGGTAATAGTTCTAGAGAGGGCAAAGGAGAAAAACGTAAGGTGAATTTTCCCTATAAGCTTTGCATAGATGATCACCTTACCCATTTGTGCCCCAAACTTGTAGAAGCTGCGAGGATTTTAGCTCAATCGCCCACCGTGCTGACGAATCCATTCCCACATAATCAACACTTACCCTCGAGCTCCTCAAACGCCAAAAATGCAGCTGGTGGAGGTCAAAACCAGCAATTGCAAGATGGAAATCGTTTATGTATCAATATATTCGATGCAAAAATTGATGTAACCACTCAATCTCGAGACTATAGTTCTAAACAAACTATTCCTGGTCTAGAATCTCCTCCTCCTCCCCCGAAGACGAATTTACATATTGAGGAACCAGAGCCACAACCTTGTATTCTGAAATAAGTACTCAAGCACTCTACCCATAATCCAAATGCTAGAGCTTCCCAAAACTACTCTATTGTTGAGGACCTGGGCCAAACCCCGTGTGCTATGTTGGCTTTGGAGGTACTCTAGACGTGTCCTTCACAGAGGAATTCCTTACTCTATTCTCTAGGAGCTCTAGAACCCAGTGGCTGAAAGCTTATCAAGTTTGGCATCACAGATGTTAATCCTTGCTTGCCTTACCATGTGGCTTTCGAAATCCATGTGGAGTATTCAAGGTATACCATCAAACATGCGGTTGTTGATGAAGGCGCTGCTACGTGTGTGATGTCCCTGGTTTGTTGGAAAGCTCTCAGTTCTTCGACCCTTTCCAAGTCATCGAACATGTTGGCTGCTTTCGACTGTCATTCCTTCCACCCTCACGATATTCTCCCTACCTTTCCGGTCCAGTTAGGTGGGAAGACAGTAGAGGTGGAAGTAGAGGTAGTGGATGCGGCTCTTGATTATAACTTGTTACTAATCTACACTTGGACTTATGCTATGATCGTTGTCATCTCATCTGTTTTCCACACTCATTGTTTTCCTCATGAATGGAAGATTGTGATGATCGATTAGTTATCCTTTGCGTACTCTAGTCCTAATGCATCTCTTGGACAATCGATACCTGTGATCGACAATTATCGGCTGGCAACTGAGAATGTCGATGTTGGAATGTATTCTTCCCTTATGGGTACTTTCAAATTTTCGACACCGAACCATCAAGTTTACGCCATGTCTAGTAAGCCTGTCTCAACTGGGAGGTCCATTCCTTTCCGCACATCTTATTTTGATGATCCGTGGACCCTACCTTCCCCGACTTTGTCTCGCAAATGACAGTCGCATGCTGGGATGGCCATGCCACTATCTACAACAGAGATTGAGTATCAAGTTGGTCTTGACTCTTTCGTCGATCCCGATCATGTTCCCTTGCCGACAGATGAGGAGGATCTCGTGTCTAGGCCCGTGTGGGTCACCTCGTTGTCTTGTTCACATGATTGCCTCGATGAGAGTTTGCCTTCGAACGAAGCCATGAATGGTTCTGACAAACCTTTGGATGATATGCATCACCGTTCTTATTTTCTCCTACCATCTAGATTGACATCTCTCGTACCCCTGGTAAGGTTGAAAAAGTAAATATTGGTGCAGATTGTTCGCCAAAAGAAATCTTGATCTACATCGAGCTCTTCAAAGAATTCTGAGATGTATTTTCTTGGTCCCATGAAGAGATGCCAGGGATCGATCCTCGTATTGTCAAACATGAAATTAAAACTTATTGGTTTCATTACCATATACCTTTTTGAGTAATCACGGCCATAAAATCAATGTTATAATTTAAAATTTATTAGTAACGATTTTATTTTCTAGGGTGCACAAACTAGTCTACGATTTAGTGCCTTGGAATAGGATTTTGTGAGTAAACTTCATCAAGGCAATTAAATCAACATATATTTCTGAGTCAGGGAGTGGATAAATCCATTGTATAACTGGTAAGATCAGGAAGCTTTGCTCACACTGGAGTTAATCACGAGGTCGTGTGAAGTTGGTTGAAGGGATATCCCCCGGATACTCGCATAGCGTCAGAGATATTTATGTGGATTTATTTGTATTTGGGGTTCTTGCTAGTTCACATAGCTTCGTGAGAGGCATTATTTTCAAGGTTTTGGACTTTTCTACCCTTCCCATATGGTGATCCGGACTTACGACTGCTCACTTGTGCATTGATTATACATTGGTTTATTAGTTGCTTGACTTAGGTATCTCATAGGTTACTTGCAGGGGTTATTCTGTAGGTACCCTAGGTCAGATAGGGGTCAGACAACACACAACCTTTATGGAGGATTACCTATCTGGGGGGATCTGACCGACTTGTTGTTAAGCCCACAAGGGCCCCTATAACTGATTATGTTACTTCCAATATTTAGCGGGGAGTCTAAAGTCCCTCTTGGACGAGACATACCTTCTTTAGGGAGGGAGGCCACTCAACCACTTTAGCCCATTTGCATGCATTTTGGTCATTTGACTTTTGGTGTGCTCTTTGCTTACTAGTTGGAATTACGATATATTTTTTATCTTTAGAGTCTTAAGTCATTGTGGAGGTGGACTAGCCGCCCCACCGGTCTCGTCGCTTGTTACAGTTACCACAGGACTTCATGTCCTTTCCTTCTAAAATGTGTAGAGTCATTACACGTGGTACACACACGTCCACCCCTCAGACTTGTGATTCTACAAGGATGAGTACTGAACCTAGTCTTCAGAATTCTGGGAACCCTTCGAATCCCATACCCACTGTAGTTAATGTCACCCCTTCGACTCCTACAACCTCCATGGTTGTAGTACCAGAGGCACC
>SNQJ01S0241664.1:0-10610 GCA_010110895.2 Picea sitchensis
ATTCCTTGATCACATACATAGGTTTATATTGAGTTTATGTTATTGCTATGACTTTGGTTGGTTGCGTTCTTTTGCAGGTTCATCATTGTATGAGTGTTGGAACGGAGTTAGGATGGTGATGGCGAGAGGAAGTGACATTTAAACGGTATGTCACCCATCCCTCTTTGGTTAGTAAATTCTATATCTAAAACTTAAGGAAAGTGTCATGTTCTGGTGTGTTTTTTGCTAGATCTATGTGGATCTAGATATATCAGTTAGTGTCCGCACCTATCGGTTAGTCCGATAACAATATTGGCGACCATACTGGGGATTAGATTGTTTCCTAGTTATTATAGTTTCCCTTGCTTTGATTGCTTTTTTTTTGGTCTCTGAGTCTGTGGGAGATCCATCCAGTCTCTCTGGATCTGAAAGTTCACTCAAATTTAGTCCTTTTTCAATTTTTTTCTTGTTTACAGGCATTCTTGCACTGTACCCTTTAGTGGCCTGCGAGAAACACCTGAGTTTGCACCCTGGTGTTAATTCCAGTGCGAACCTCTCGCAGTCAACCTTTGTTCAGCCTGCGAGAATCTTTGATTCTCACACTGAAATACACTACCATCCTGTGAACTTGTTTGTAATTTTTTTTGGATTGAGTCTTGTCATTTTTTTATGCCTAGTTTTTCTTTGACCAGCTGGATTGAACTTTTGGAGCCTATATTGATATGTTTATAGTCTTCTTGACATTCTTTGAGTTTATTTTATCCATCTTTGCTTTGTTTGGTTTTGAAGGATTAGTCTCTTTCTTTGAGTGTCTTTCAATTACAAAGCATGTGTTTTATTTAGAATTGTTTAGGGAAATATCAGATTTCTTCTGAATAGTTCACTTTAAAAGAGAAGTTTTTGTTTGGGTTTCTTTGTTTTAAGAAAGTTCATTATTGCTTTTAGTGAAATTTTTGAAACAAAAAGATTTAATTTCTTGCTTTAGATTAGATTGGGGGCATCCTTGCATTTGAAGTAGCGAAATTTCATGATTCTTGGCATTTTTTGATCTTAAATTATGAATCGTGCATTAGTGTTCAGTACCTTTTTCTCATTTCTTGAGAATCTTGATATTGATGAGTTTAATATATTTTGGGGCATCGTGCATATGGGAATGATAAATGTTTTCTCCTTCTCGTAGCATAGATTTCATTGAAATGAAAAGATTGCATCTTCATATCTTTGCATAATTTTCGAGTCGGTCAAAACACCATATTATTCATGCCATTTTCCTCTTGATTAACAACAGCCATAACACCATAAAAGCGCTTATCAAAGCTGATTAGATATTTTTTATCACCTACGTGAAAGCATTATATTAGTTGTGAGGATTTGGAATAGGTGTGAAGATAACTTTCAAGTTGCAAACAAACATAGAATATTGAGTTAGGGAGCCACTAAAATCCACTTATTACATTTTGTCTGGGAGGCCCTTCTAACACAAGATTCAATCGAGGTAAGCATTAGAGGCTGAGTGAGTTACTCCACCTGCCTTGTTGGTATTAGTGCTTAGAGGTTGCGTATTATGGGAATTGGCAGAAATTTATACCCACAATGATAAAGGTGGGAAGCCTTCGAGAGTTCATTTGAGGCTGATACCATGCCTTGGGTGGCATGGATCGGTATTTGTTCTCGAGGCTTCATTGCTTAGTAGTGGTAACCTTAGTGGCCTATCTCTCTAGGTTCTTTACCGCGAGGGTATTTTAATGGAGGAAATTCTTCACTGATGCACCTTGCGATCGATGTTAATGCGACTCACTTTCGAGCTCCTTGAATTTGGTGGTGTTAATGATGTGGGAGCTTGCACTAGGGTGTAAAATTTACGTTAATGGGGAATTGATCGCGTAGCTTTCACCCGCTCTATCTCAGCCCTTCTTACATTGTTTGCAGCGTTAGATTTCATCACCAACTAGTGTGTTCATTGTGGAAGGTTTTTACTTGTTTGCTTGCTTCCCTCAGATTTTTAAGGTGTTTTGTTTGTTTTCCCTAGTAGATTATAGGTTGGATTTATTTAATGGAGTCGGTTCTGGAATGACTAATGAAGAAGCCCTACTCGGGGGAACCTTTTTCCTCTTATGGAAACATTGGTACTCCTCACATATCTATTTTGAGCCTTCCAGGCCTCATGATTAGATTGTCGGTGTGGCTGTTTTCCACTAAGGTAATCCCAAATGCAGTAAGTTATTCGGTTGTAAGCACTTCCCCCCAAGAAATCAACCTCATGTTGATCCTTCCTTTTCTTCACCAATAAGGGCTTCTTCACCTTCTTCACTTGCAAGGTAACCTTCCATTTCATCTTCTTCAAAACTTTCACTTGACGAAGAAAATGAAACGGAAGAATAAGAAGAAGAAAGAAGAAATAAAAGAAGAACAACAGATCCAAACAGCCACTCTCGACATGTTTGGAAAACAAACCGCTGCCGCCAGTTCGCATTCATCAGCGGAAGTGTGCGATTGATGTCAGAATCACCCAAACAGCGTGGCAGAAGGCACTTGCTGGTACTTAGAATGCCTTTGGTCTATCCAAGGGTTATGAAACGCATGGTCACCACCCATCCTGCATGACTCCCGTTGTTAGCCTCCTAAAACGGCCTGACAACCCCATCAGCAATCGCGGAATCACGGTTGGGAAGAAGTAGAGTCCGAAAGTTCCCATGTATGTTAAGGGTCCATCCTCGCTCACCGCTTTGTCCTCATGGACAAAACCTTGAAATTACTAGAAGACATGGTGTTTGACCTCAACTTCGGTACGCAGTAATATTTCTCAACCACTCCAATAGTTGAGTGGAATGATAACCGGAATCCTTCCGCGGTCAATCGATTTGATCATGTAATCCAATCAGTGCATCTTAGTTAGCCAGACAGTGGATACAAAGTAGTTGTCCCGATATAATCCTGTTAATCCCTCTCTCTTCAGAGAACGAAACCCCAACTTGATCGTCTGTTTCAACTGTCACCGTCCCATTCTCACAGATGAGCTTAAGAATCATTCGATCGATCTCTTCCATTTGATCGATCCCTACTCTCCTTCGAGGAAATGGCGATACTACCCATGTTTTCTCATTGTTGATACAAAGCATTGCCATGGAACAGGTATTTCCTCCTTCTTTTAAAACTCCTCAGTAATGAGGCCATCTGGTTTGATTGGGGTGTGCTAACTAAGACGTATTTCTCTCCATTTCCTTTCGCATTATGGTGCAGGGTTTGGCTGATTTGAGAGCGTTCCTCGGACTGCTGATAGTGAAGGTTTGTCTGTTAATTATTTTCTCTTTATTGCTTGTGGCTTTGGTTGTCCTCCCGCTTGCAAATGGGATTATCGCGAGAATATATTATTTTAACATAAGAACTGATCAACCTTTAGGGACACTTCCTCCATTCCTGTAACTTTGGGAGGAAAATTGTCTTCATTGATGTCCTGGTAGTCCAAGACCCCACGGATTTCTCTTTACTCCTTGGTAGGGATTATGTCTATGCCATGAAAAGCTATTGTGTCCACTCTTTTAAGTGTGATATCTTTCCCTCCCGATGGGCGAGTTGTGACTGTTGATCAACTTGCATTCATCGACCCCGCCTGGATTGCCTCACTGAATGGTTCTTATATGCCGGATGATGGTATCGCCCTGCAGTCAATTATGTGGTGTTGTTTCCCATAGCTAACGATGGCTTAGATCGATGGCGTTGACATGGTGATATCTTTTGATAAGTTATTCGTCGGATTTATTTACTACTGTTGCGACCCTTGACATGGTATCCTTCAGTGTGTTTCTTAGATCAAATAAGAAGACCTCTTGAAAGCCATGACCGATTTTCCTTAAAATGGTCTCCTTCCATAGTTTTGTCCTATTGGAATCCATGATCAAGAAGATTTGAGGATAGTTTTAGATCTCTAAGGCAACCTGGATTAAAAATGAAACAAAGGTCTTTGAGCATGGTTTCTAATTTCAAGCTCATCAAAAAAATGAAACCACTTACAAAGATAGTTTCTTCATCTCTATGGCAACGGCCTTGTTAAAAAGAAATGAAATAGAGTTATGAGCATAGTTCTTGTTCTATGTCAATCTCGTTAAAAATTGAAATAGTTTTCCCCTCTCTATTTGAGTCAAGTCCTTCATCTAGTATTTGAAGCTTCATTTCATTCTCCTTTGCGGTTAGATGAAACGAAGCTTGGGATCATGTCTCGAACCTCTAGACCTCATGCTAGAATTAAGTTGCTAGCTTCTTAACTTGGGGGAAAAGTACCAACCACACACCTTTGGAATTTACATTAGGAATTTAAAAGCATGGTTTAATTTTGTTTCAAGATTGTGTAAAAATGAAACCACCTACCTCCACGCGCAGTTTCTCTGGTTCGATCTTGTGTAAAAATGAAACCGGTCCAAGCATAGTTTTTAGTTTTAGAAACGTAAAAATAAAAATCTATCCCAAGCATAGTTTGTTTGTTTTAAGCTTCGCGTAAAGTAATAATCCATGAGCTTTAGTCTTCTGTTCCTTTCTCATGCTTTCGTAAATGCATGAATAAGTTAAGGGATTGATCTTTGTTCTTTCTTGCTTTAAATGGAAATCCAATGAGAATGTGGCCAGGTATGCTTGCTCACTTTTTCGAATCGCAAAGGTTATCACGAAAAAGGAACCTGGAGTTCACTTTAAGCTCTTTCTGGACTCTCTAAACATGAAATATTGCCAAGTGATCTTGCTCTAGATGGCACAAGTTAAAATTCGAAACATCGTTGAAATAGTTTCTCTTTCTCGGTCTCTAATCAAACCACTTTGCAAAAGCTGAGAGTTCTCTTTAGAATGTCTTTTAAGGCCTCTGTCAAGCATATGAAAACCCACAGAGTTTTCTTTCTTTTGGACTCATAAAACAAACATTTAGAAAGGCCATGTAGGATCAGACCTCCTTCTTAGGGTTCATTAAACATACTCAGAGGGACTAATTGAGGAAAGGATGAGCTTACATTTACAAATCATATGGTATCATCCTCAAGCTTGTGTAAAATAAAGAAGTACTTTCGACTTTGAGAGATGGTGGGGGGAAATTTGGAAAGAATTGTGTCTAAACACGTATTCCATGGAAAGAGTCATTTTATAACATGACACCCTTTCACTTTCATTGTGTCTAGGTTGGAAAATCCTCTTGTCTCCTGATCATTCTCCTATAAAGATTACAAATTGAAGTGCATGATGTCGGTTGTTGAAAATTCGATGTTTCCATCTGGTTATGGGTAATGAATCAATATGTTCAAAGAAGTTCAGCTTAGAAAGAAGCCTTCTATTCAAATTAAATGCATTTTTGATCTTCAAAGGAGCTTCCTATTAAATAAGCCATCCATGAAGTCAGTCCTAAAATCTTATTGCTCTGATCTACATCAAATCTTGTTACTTGTTTCATGTCATTGATGTAGGATACAATAAGGCCCTCCTGTGGCGAGTCTTTTCCTATTGCTTCAACTCATTATCTATGAATTAGACCTAGAAACTATTGGGTACCTTGGAACTTGCATGCCTCAATAGGGTTTCACCTCACTTTAGGCGGTGGGCTTTCATTATCGACCCACATTCGAGATTCCACCGAATGTTCGACCTCATATAATTGATTCACATTAGTTGGATTGTACGGAAGTACCTTAGGATTCATTGACATTAATGGTGATTTCCACCATACTTGTTATGATATACACTATTGTTGATGATCAAATGGACCATATGTTAGAGCTTCAACACATGTATTTGCGCTGATTTAGATTTGTACTATCAGTGATAGAGATGAAGACCACTGGATATTTTTAAACCCGGATCGAGATTGCATTAAGGTATATTCGATTATCTTGTTTCATGAATCACATTGTATATCACATTGGCTATGTTCAAATTTGAATCTTTAACACGTAGACTGATTGTATTTTTGGTGGCTGTGTTTATATTTGAGTCATATTGGCATGCATCCACGGTGTATGATTGGTGACATGACTGTCTTGCTGACATGGATCTTAGCGTATTGACATTTATGCTTTAGGTCTCATTTGTATTACAGTGTAAGAATTCCTACCACCAGAGTGATGATATATTATTGTCGCATGTATTTCCTTGTTTGTTGGCATGTTTCCGATAGGTTGTTTCTTGTTCCCTCTGGACATCGATAAAGAAATGACCCCGACTATCACTCTCTTCTAACTTCACATACTTCGAGGGGGCTCTGTTACACATTATTTTCATCATCCTATGACCATTAATGATGCTCAAGCTATTTGTTGCCTTAGGAGGAATTGATTAGTGAGTTCGAGAAGAGAGAAGGAAGAAAAATTTTCACGAGAAAGAAGTTGCATTTCCTTTTAAAACCTGTAAAATGGAAGATCGTGGAGTTGTTGCTATATAGGCAAAGGTGTGATAATTCACGATTCTCACAGAGATTGCACCATAAGCTAAGGTGTAGAGATAATTACCGGTTTTCTCTGAGGAAGGTGCGAGAATGCCTACGTGGGAAAAACAAGGATTTTCTTGAATCTTCTAGAAGGAGAAACTTCTATGGTGAGGTGGCATCAGAATGGTTTGGATCTTACTGGCTTTCATGATTTAGTGGGATCATCCTAACCTCCTCACCTTATCCTCTTCGCTTATAAAAGGAGAGGAGTTCTTGTGGAGAAAGTTAGCTTTTGTGTGGCTTTTGGTTGGCTTGGAATTATGGCCCAGTTGGAGTGGCTTTGAGATTTGCTTTGTCAAAGATAGATTGTGAGTAGCTAACAAATCCATGGTCGCCAGTCTGCTTGGAGAAAAGAAAGTGTGGGAACAAAGGGCGGAGTTAAGGGATATGACATCAAAGGCCATGAGTTCAACAAATCTCTCTTTCACATTTAATATGATCTGATAATACCAGTTCTTTCCTATAAAACATTTATTGTTTTATTGTATGATTCCTTGATGCATACACTTAGGTTTATATTGATTTTATGTTATTCCTATCACTTTTGGTTGGTTGTGTTCTTTTAAAGGTTCATCATTGTATGAGCGTTGGAATGAAGATAGGATGATGATGGCGAGAGGAAGTGACATTAAAACGGTATGTCACCCATCCCTCTTTGGTTAGCAAGTTAGATATCTAAAACTCTTTCACATTTAATATGATACAGTAATATGATTCTTTCCTATAAAGCTTGTTGTGTTTTATTGTATGATTCCTTGATCACATACATAGGTTTATATTGATTTTATGTTATTCCTATCACTTTGGTTGGTTGTGTTCTTTTGTAGGTTCATCATTGCATGAGCGTTGGAATGAAGATAGGATGATGATGGCGAGAGGAAGTGACATTTAAACGGTATGTCACCCATCCCTCTTTGGTTAGCAAATTCGATATCAAAAACTTAAGGAAAGCGTCATGTTCTGGTGTGTTTTGTTCTAGATCTAGGTGTATCTAGGGAGATAACTTAGTGTCTGCACCTACCGATTAGTCCGATAACAGGGTGCCTCAAGGGGGGATGCACAGAACAACCAGACCTTGGCCTTCAACCCTTCACAGGTATATCCCTGCCTTATGGTGTTAGGAACACTTGACTTGGAGGATTTTAAAATTGCCTATTTGTCAACTTCTAATGTTTGAAGATGCGAGAACTAGATAATGGGGAGCTATTTGGATGCCTATCCCCGTGATCCTACCTAGACTAAAAAAATTATTTTGGCACCTCCTGTGGAGGAAATATTGGTGAGTTTTTAGAAAAAATTTAGATGTTGTTGTTTGAGAGATTGAGGGTGTGAAACAATCACGTTTGAATTAAGTGGGAGTGGATAATTCCTTCAAGAAAAAGTGGGACGTTTCAGAATCCCTTTGGAGGAAAACTACTTCAATCTCCACAATTCAAGATGAAATTATGTGAGTGAGTAGTGACTTTCTGTGTGAGCAAGTGATAAAATGTGCCAAATTTTTAATAAGTTAGGTGTCACCTTGCAACATGTGGACTTTGTGTGGTCCTTACAAGTCTTGATTACCTATCTTACTAGATGCCATTAGTACAACCTTGCAGAATTTTAAAGTCCCTAGAGAACTAGCATGTGGACATGTGGGTCCTTATCAATCCTTTAAACTCCCTAATTTGATTTAATCTAAGAAATCTTAAAAAAATATTCTAGATTTCAATCATGTGGGCATGTATGGGCCCATTACAATAATCTTTAAACTCTCCTAGTGATGTAAACTAAGAAAGTAGCTTCAAAATATTTTATCTTTGCATCATGTGGGCATGTATGGGCCCTTACAAATTTAATATGTTTTGAAAAGAAACTAAGAGGGGCCTTAGGTAGGCTTTGTCCTCTCCTCAAGATTTTTTTTTTTTTTTTTAAAGGAGATGACATATTCCCTCAATCGTTTTTATAAATCTTAAGATCATGCTATGGCATGAGAGAAGAGAATACTCAATGATTGAAGTTTGATTTCTGGTCCAAATGCAAGAGTTTATATATGTGATATCGAATGATATTAACTTAAGTTTTAAAATCAAAACAAGCCATCCATGTGGAAAAATGAAAGCAAAAGAGGAAAAATATGGTTCTTTTTAACCCCATAAGCGCCTATGTTTTGACTAACCCTTTATGTGGTGAGGGAATCTAAGTGTGGTGCATTTACAAATTGCATAGAATCAATATTCATAAGGCTAAGGGCCTTCCAAACATCACAAAAAACTCTTACAATGTTGGATTTCTGGATAGGTGCACGAGACCTAGTTTATATAGAGGTGCATGTGGTGTCAATGCATAGAGAAACAAGGACCTTTTGGTGTAGCGTGTGCAGAATTCACTAGAAAACATAGTGTTGTTGGTGCACATGCTTGGAAGACTCGATTGTGGGATAAGAAACCCGCGCATGTTCTGATACGCGCCCGGGTAGAAATTTTCAAATGGAATTCTCTTATTCCAGCTCCAAATTCAGCTCTTTACAAGTAGGCTCGGGTCAGTTATGATCCCTGCAAGGTAAATAGATCAAAAACTAAATTCTCAAACAACCCAAATAGGGAGGAAATTGATACCTTATCCCCAGTATGGTCGCCAATCTGCTATATCCTTTTCGCCACTTGAATGAGCAAAAGAGGGACACTTGCAAGTCCAGTTGGGTCAGTTGAACAGGACATAAGTTAGTGTATGAGTCAAATGACTCAATCAAATGAAATAAACAAACAACTAAGCTAATAACAATTAAAGAAACAAAACTAAAGTGCATAAGGTAATTAGAACCAAAATCAACCAAACAATTGACCAATATTCATGCCACCAATGGATAGATTGTATTAGTGGGAAAACACCAAAGAGAAAGAGATACTTATGGGTCCCCTCTTCCTCCAAGGGAGATTTCTTTAATACCCTATGTGAGATCTCTTCTTACAAATGGAAAACTAAAAAGGAAATGGTGAAGAAATCCAAATCTCATTCCCTCAAGAGGTGAGGTGAATAGCTCAATGAAATGATGCTAGTATGCTCCATAAAGGAAAGAGGTTCCTTGTATGAGAATAGAGGTAGCATAACAATACAAATATATTATTTGAAATATAGTGCACCCATGGCCTCTTTTTATAGAAAATCTTTGAGGCATTATCCAACCAGTCTTTAGTGTGAACAAGGGGCCCTTTAGGTCTTTGACCATCCTCCCACTCATATTCAATTCAGATTTGAGGGTCAAATCGACTTCGGAGCTGAACCAGAAGTGGGTGGGAGGCTGACCAGAATCATAAATGTGTCGTTCTTAGGTGTGCACAACTTTTTTCATACACAATCGCACATCAGGTGCATGTGCGCTTTTCCTACGTTTTTGACTAGCACACATGCGTGTGCTTCCTTTATTTTTTGAGTGCGTGTTGATTTTATAACCAGTTGTATAGTTTGTGCCTTTTGGAAATGAATTTTTTGGGCCATGAATGAACTAATAAGTGTTTGGAGATGATGGATTCCTTTGATCATTTGCAGAAGAAATTTCAGTGATAACAACTAGTTTTCGGGAGGTTGTTTGCTAGGGTCATTTTTATCATACTTTGGTTGTTGCGGAATTGTAGACCCGAACTATTTTTTTTTTTTGGAGTCTAAATTTCTGCTCGATTTTTGACAACATATCGATAGGTAGCTCCTAGCAACGAGACTTCCAAAAACTCCATTTCAGTTTGGATGTATTTGTGTAGATCCCCATGGTATTTTAGAACCAAATGTCGCTCATAATATTTATACCCAACTTGGTGCGCAAGGTATGGAAGATATTGGTGAGCTCCTACACTAGTTGGCCCCTCTCTTGACATAGTGTTGTCCATCTCATATACTAGTCATTATAGTTACCAACATGGTAATATTGTTCCTTGACTGCATCCACAAAAAAGTACCAAGTGGGCTCAGCCCCATATATTCTAGACTCCTCTGTGGAAATTTTCTCCCAATATTTTTCCCACCAATGTTTGACATGGGGGAGAGGCTTAAGGAGTGCACAGGTGATCTTTGCCCTGTCGAAAAAATTATGAACAAAGAAATAACCTTCTAGAAAATTTAATTATTTTTCTAGGGCATTCGCATATATATCTCCTTCAAGTATGGGAATATCAAAATTAACTTGTACCTTGAAAGGTGA